>CM021107.1:145789937-145824649 GCA_007115665.2 Sequoiadendron giganteum | reverse complement strand
AGAGGGATAGGTAGGTAGCGAGAAGTAGAGAGGGAAGGAGATTTGGAGGGAGAGGTAGGGATAGAGAGAGGGAGAGGTAGGTAGAGAGAGTAAAGGGGGATATAGAGAAGTGGAGAGGAAAGGAGAGATGGATGGAGAGGTAGGGATCGAGGGAGAGATAAGGATTTAGAGAGAGGTGAGAGAGTTAAAATGAGAGAGAGAGAGGTAGGTAAGGAGAGGGAGGGGGAGATAAAGGGAAGAAGAGGTAGGGAGGGAGAGATAGGTGAGATAGTGAGAGAGGAGGGAGGGAGGGATATTTTAGGAGAGAGGTGAGATAGAGAGAAAGAAAGTAAAGAGGGAAGGAGGAGAGAGAGAGGTGATAGAGAGATGTAGAGGCGTAATGAGGAAGGTAGAGAGATTGAGAGAGGGAAAGAGAGAGGGAGAGAAAAAGAGGTATATAGGGGTAGGTTAAATAGAGAGATGTAGAGTGAATTTTTGTGGAAGAGAGAGATGAGGGAGGGATAGGTAAAGATGGATAGTTGAGATAGATAGAAAGAGAGAGATATAGGTAGAGAGAGGGAAAAGAGAGATAGAAAGAGGGAGAGGGAGAGAGGATAGATATAAAGAGGGGGAGGGAGGGAGAGATAGAGAGAGTAGAGAGGGAGGAGAGAGATAAAGAGAGGTGATAGAGAGAGAATTAGAGAGAGAATGAAGGTGGAGATGTTGAGAGAGAAGAGGCAAAGAGGGAGAGAGAAATAGGTATAGAGGGACAACTACACAGAGAGAAGTAGATATGAAAGGAGAGATATAGGGAGAGGTAGGGATGGAGAGAGAGGTAAGACAAAAATAGAGAGAGGTTTAGGTAGATAGAGGGAGGAGGAGATACAGAGAAGTATAGAGGGGAGGAGAGAGGGATGGAAAGAGAGAGGTGAGAGAGATAAGAGATAGGAGGGAGGGATAGGTAGGGAGAGAGTGGTGAGATAGAGAGAAAGAGAGTAGAGATGGAAGGGGAAAGAGAGAAGTGAGGTAGGCAATAGAGATGTGTGATGGAGCTGAAAAGAACAGAGATAAGGAGGAAGGTGGAGAGATTGAGAGGGAAGGAGGGGGGAGAGAGAAAGATGTATAAAGGGATAGGTGAGATAGCGAGAAGTAGAGAGAAAAGGTGGGTGAAAGGAAGAGAGAGGGAGAAAGAGAGGTTAGATAGAGAGAGGTAGAAAGGGAAGGAGAGAGAGGGAGAGATAGAGAAAATTAGAGAGGGAGGGAAGGAGAGAGAAGTGAGATAGAGAGAACTAGAGAGGGAAGGAGAGAGAGAATGGAAAGACAAAGAGTAGAGAGAGAAGGAGAGAGAGAGAGGGAAGAAGAGAGTGAGAGAGAAAGAGGGGAGAGAGAGGGAGAGAGGGATAGGTAGGTATAGAGAGAGGTGATATAGAGAGTAGAGAGAGATATATAGAGATAAAAGGAGAGGGATTGGAGATAGTGAAATGTAGAGAGGGAAGGAGTGAGGGAGATAGATATTGGAGAGGGGAGAGAGAGATGGACATGTAGAGACATAGTTCTTGAGTGAGGGGATGGAGATAGTGAGATAGAGAGAGAGAGTTCTAGAGAATAAGAGATGAAAATGAGTGAGATAGAGAGAGAAATATGAAAGTTGACCTCCTGAGTACTAGAATTTGACCTCCTGATTATTGAAATTTGACATGCTGATTACTGAAATTTGACTAAGTCTAAATTTTTTTAGATCTTTCGAAAACTAGAATTTGCATTATAACTCCTAGAGATCTGAAACCACTCTCAAACATCCTTCCTATATATACATGAAATATAAATTAAAGTATAAGAAATTAAATTTCCATATGTAAATAACAACTTAAATTTAAATTTTTATTTCATGTATATAGTTTCCCTAACAGAGAAAGTCAAAATCAAAGAGTTTCCAAAAGTCATGAATGACATTTAGTGCTCACCAAATTTGGCGTACGCCAAATGAAGTGGCCCATTTGGTGAGCGCCAAATAAGTTGCATTGGGAAATACCAACCCTATGGATTAGATTTTGCATTAAGCATCTGACCCAAAGGTTTGGACAATCATTTCATTAAAATGACACGATTTTTTGAAAGGGTGCAAAATTTCTTCATATTTTCGTCTGTGCTCCCCATTTCATTTGCACGCCTTTCAATGCAATTTTATAAAAAAACCATGATAGCGTTAAAATCTCTCTTGGCTATCTAAATATATAATTATTTTTTCATTTTGATTTAGTTAAGGTTTTGATCTATGGATTCTATTGTAAATGCCTTCATTTTTGGTCAAAAACCAACATGTGCTAGGTTTAGGATATATTTTTACTCATCCATTGGAACGTGAAACAAATTAAAGTTTTTGAAACTAGACTCCATTCTACACATGATGAAAAAAAACATCAATTTTCGATTAGGTTGCAAAAAATTTGGGAGGGAGCACGCTCAAATTTCAGCTTTTCAAGATGTGTCTACTTTGAAAATTCATAAAATATTATATATTCATTAAAAAAATTATCCGAAAGAACGAGGATAAACTAAATGTTGTTAGCTAATTTCTCATTATTAGGATTTTTGAAATTCTAAAAATAAGTTAATCAAAAAGGGGGAGCCCTCAGGCACTATGCTATTTTTTTTATAAAAACAGGACCTATTTTGGGCCCCCCCTTTTGAGACCCTTAATCTTCATTAATTTCAAAAAACAATAGTAGCTTAGAAACTAGACTCAAAGAAATTCAACTTTTGTTCTTGGTGCATCTTGAAATTTTGAGTGTAACTATCTTCATTTTCTCGTGCAAATCATATTTTTTTAATTTCAGAAGAAAAAAAAAAAGTGGCATCTTAAGAGCCAAAATTGTGTCACAGATTGGTGCACTTACCCATTGCTAATGCTAAATTAGAAAATGATAATTTGTTCAAATTCTGTGATTTTTCTCAATCTAGATGTTCTTTATCATGTACCATTGATTTCAATGTTTGGCATGAAAGACTTGGTCATATAAATGCTAACAATATTGCTTTAATGAAAACGCTTAATATGGTAGATGGATTTCCTACAATTTTTCCATCTAAAATTGTATGCATAGGATGCATGAGTAGTAAGATGGATGGGGAGCCCTTTCCACATGGTCAATCATGGAGGGCAACTCATAACTTGCACCTAGTTCATAGTAACCTTATGGGACCCATGAAGGATAACTCCATCCAAGGATCAAGGTATGCACTTACTTTTGTTGATGATTATTCTAGGAGAACTTGGATCTATTTTCTTCATAGTAAGGATCAAGTTCTTGATATATCTTTTGAATTTCATAAATTTGTTGAAAGACAATCCAGTTTTAAGTTGAAAATTCTTAGAACTAATAATGGTATTTAAAGAATATGTTAACAATACTTTTAATAGTTATTTGAAATCATTTTGTATTAATCATTAGCTAACTATTCCCTATGCACCTCAAAAAAATGGTGTAGCAAAAATGAAGCATAGAAATATTATTGAAATGGCTAGATGTATGTTACATGCTAAAAATATGTTATAAATTTTGGGCAAAAGCTATGTTTTGTGCTACTTATATTATTAATAGGACTCCTATGAAATTTTGGTCTAGTAGGAAGGCCAATCTTAAACATTTAAGAATTTTTGGTTCAATTGCTTATGTTAAAAAACCTAAACTAAAGAGGAAAAAATTATATCCTAAATGTTATCATATTTTTGTTGGTTATGATGAACATTCTAAAGCTTACAAAGTTTATAATCCTCTTACTAACAAAGTTAAAGCTGCTAGAGATGTATGCATTGTTGAAAATGGTGTTCATGATTGTTCTAAAGTGCATGATATTGAATCTTCTCAAAATAAAGTTATTTTTGTGGAGGATAATCCTCAAGTTGAATATTCTCTTAACCCTCCTAATGCATCTCTTACTCATAGTGATAGTGATGATGAAAATGTTGAAATTTCTCTTGATGATTCTTCTTCTAAAAGAAAGCCTAAATGGTTTAAAATTTTCATGCAAGAAAGTAAGGATATTTTAGCTAGAATGAATCAATCTAAATCTAGAAAGGAAAACTATTGTAATTATGCTTTGATGTCTCAAGTTATGAATACTAATGATCATCAACTTATGAACAAGATAAAGATCAACCTCATTGGAAAAAAGATATGCAAGAATAATATGATACTTTAATTTATAATAAAACATGGGATTTAGTTCTTTTACCTCAAGGTAAGAATATTGTTTCATGCAAATGGTTGTATAAAACAAAGGTTAATGCAAATAATGAAGTTAGCAAGTTTAAAGCTAGATTAGTTGCTAAGGGCTTCTCTTAAGTTGAACACTTGGATTTTAATGAAACATTTTCTACAATAGCTAAGATTCCAAATATTAAATTAGTTCTTCCTTTAGCTTCTCATATTCATTAGCCTATTAATCAAATGGATGTTAAATGGTGATTTACATGAAGAAATTTAGTTCTTCCTTTGGGTTTCATTAAAGAAGGTAATGCATGTATATTGTTTTCAAATTGAACAAATCAATTTAAGGTTTAAAAAAATCTCCTAGAGAATGGTATTCCAAAATTAATGGTTTCTTTCTATCTCAAGGTTTAATTAGAAGTAAAAATAATCCAAATTTATATATTAAGCATAGTGAAATTGATATTGTGATTATTATTTATATGTTAATGATTTAATTATCAATTTTGGTTCTAAAAATTTGATTAGTGATGTTAACTCTCAACTCAATCAACAATTTCAAATGACTTATTTAGGCCTGTTACATTATTTTTTGGGTATGCAAATTTGGAAAACACCTAAAGGTATTTTTCTTTCTCAACAAAAAAATTCTCAAGATCTCTTCAATAGATTTAAAGTGAATGATGCAAATTGTGTTTCTATTCCTTGTGAATTATGAACTAAATTAATGGTTTATATGTAAACTCATTTTGTTGATCCTACTTTATATAGGAAATTAGTAAGAAGTTTAAATTATCTAACTCCTACTAGACCTAATATTTCCTATAGTGTTGGATTGGTTTCTAGATTTATGTGTAAACTACAAAAAACTCATTTTAAAATTCCAAAAAGAATTTTAAGATATGTTAAAGGTACTCTTAATCTTGGTATTTTATATGATGCAAATTGTGATTTTTACTTAAAGGGTTATACCGATTCAAAGGGTAAGTTCAAAAGGATGGGAAGCCAAAAAGGTGGCTTAAGTGAGCACCTTTTTTTTCTAAAATAAGGAAATATTGACCTTGGATGTGAAATTGAGGATAGTTACACTCAAAATTTTGAGATGCAACAAAAAAAAGGATCGTAATGCTCCAAGTCTACTTTAAAAACTACTAATTTATTTTGAAAATGGTTGAGATTAAAGGGTTCAAAAGAGGGACCCACATAAATTGGTGTTGTTTTTATCAAAAAAATATAACATAGAAAATTTTGTGGGAACACAACATGGTGAATTTGTTTTAGTATTTTTTAAATCACTTCAGTGAGAAATTAGCTAACAATATGTAGTTGATGAACAATTTTTCTGATAATTTTTTAATGAATGTTTGATTTTTTACTAATTTTCAAAGTGGACACTTCTTAGAATTTTATTTTTTGGCCGTGCTACCCCTAAAATTTTTGGAAACTAATTGGAATTTTTTTTTTAAATACAAGTAGAATGGAGTCTAGTTTCTAAAAAGTAATTTATTTGAAATTTTGTTGAATGGTTAATTTATAATAAAGAAACACCAAACACTACTTTTTTCCAAAAAAGAGACACACAAACAAAATAAATTATAGATCAAAGGCTTAACATTGTCGAAAACTGATAAAAACTATATCTTTGGATACCTAGGAGAGAGTTTAACATTACCAAAGTGTTTGATTTTTTCGACATTCAAAAACGTGCAATCCTGATGGTGAGAACGAACCTAATTATGTGAAATATTGTAGAATTTTCAAAAACATGTCTCTGGTCATTGGGAAGGCCCTCCAAGACTTTGGGTTGGTATTCTAAGGCAAATACCAAGCCCAAGACTTGGGGATTCCCAAAGTAAGATATAATGTGAGCACCTTATAATGTGCTCGTGTTATGTCTTGCTTGATGTTACATGCTACTCTACTGAATGTATGTTAATATATGTGTATGCTTGTATACATACATGTATGCTTGTATGTAATGTATGTGTGTATGTATGTATGTATGCATGCATGCTTGTATGTATGTATGTATGTATCTATGTCTATATGTATGTATGTATGGCTATATGTATGTAAGATTGTATCTAGATATATACATGTATGATTGTATGTTCATAAATATTATGCTTGTATGTATGTATTTATGTATGTCTTTAGAGGGAGAGATAATTTTAAGAGAGAGAGAGAGAGATATTTTTCTAGGTACGGTGGGAGGGAGGGTACAAAATTGGAGTTTACTCATTCCACATTTATAGATCTTCGAATCTATTTTCATCTCTATTTCTGAATTTACCTCATCACTGATGTTATGATATATTTTAAATGTTTCCTTGATTTTTATACCTACAAGGGATTCTAACCCTTCTCTCCATTGTTTCAAGAATCTTTATTCAAGGCTAAGTTAGCAACATGGGGAAAGGTGTAGCCTAACTTGCAATCATGGCATGCCACAAGACAATGCGATGAGGTTGACAAGTTAGGGGCAATGTAAAAAAATACCTCATTGAAATTGGGACTCATGATGATTTACATCACCATGAGTCCCAATTTCGATGAGCAATTTGTGCATGCTTCCCCTACCTTGTCAACACTATTGAATTTGCAAGCTAGTGAGCTCACTAGCTTGCTATTTTAGTAGGGTTGACAAGGTAGAGGTAGTATGAACAAATGCCTCATAGAAATCGGATCGCATGGTGATGTACATGACTCATAGAAATAGGGTCTCATGGTGATGTACATCACCATGAGACCCCATTTCTATGAGTAATTTGTTCACGCTGCCCCTACCTTATCAACCGTAGCAAATTGGCAAGCTAGTGAGCTCACTAGAGCTCATTAGCTTGCCAATTCTCACATGAATTTTTAGATGGAATTAATTAAAGAAATGTGGTAATGTTGCATGCCATTATTTCAAGATAGGCTCAACATGGAAGCATGGACAAGGTATGTGAATTTTTTGACAATAATTTTTTCTTAGAAATGTATATAAAATGTGGTAGCATTGACAAGCTAGTGAGCTCACTAGCTTGCCAATACAGTAGGGTTGACAAGGTTAGGGAAGCATATGCCTCATAGAAATGGGGTCTCATGGTGATGTACATCATGTCATTAGACCCTATTTCTATGAGGCATGCGTTTCCCCTACCTTATCAACCCTAACACATTGGAAAGCTACTGAACTCACTAGCTTGCCGATTCTCACATGATTTTTTGGATGGAATGCCTTAAAGAAATGTGGTAATGTGGCATGACATGATTGAAAGATAGGATAAAAATGGAAGCATGGAAAAGGCATGTAAGTTTTTTGACAATAATATTTTCATAGAAATGTATGCAAATTTTGGTAGCATTGACAAGCTAGTGAGTGCACTAGCTTTCCAATACATTAGGGTTGACAAGGTAAGGGTAGTGTATGCCTCATAGAAATGGGGTCTCATAGTGATGCACATTTCTATGAGGTATACGCTGCCCCTACCTTTTCAACCCTACCGCATTGGCAAGCTAGTGAGCTCACTAGCTTTCCAATTCTCACATGATTTTTTGGATGGAATCCCTTAAAGAAATGTGGTAATGTGGCATGCCATGATTGCAAGATAGGCTCAAAATGGAAGCATGGACAAGGCATGTGAATTATTTGAAAATAATGTTTTTGTAGAAATGTATGCAAAATGTGGCAGCATTGGCAAGCTAGTGAGCTTACTAGATTTCCAATATGGTAGGGTTGAAAAGGTAGGGGTAGCATGAAAAAATGCCTCATAGAAATGGGTACTCACAGTGATTTTAAATCATCGTGAGACCCCATTTCTATGAGGAATTTTTTCATGTCACCCCTACCTTGTCAATCCTAGCGCATTGGAAAGCTAGTGAGCTCACTAGCTTGCCAATTCTTAAATGATTTTTTGGATGGAATGCCTTAAAAAAATGTAGTAATGTGGCATGCCATGATTGCAAGATAGGCTCAAAATGAAAGCATGGACAAGGCATGTGAATTGTTTAAAAATAATATTTTCATCGAAATGTATACAAAATGTGGCAAGAAGGAGAATCGATAGTTGAAACCATGAGACACATCCAAAGAATTTTTTGGATACGACTCAAGGATATGTGCAGGATCATGATGGGCCAAAAAGTGGCGATATCTCAGTGATATGATGGCCCATGTGGCTAACAGCTTTTTTTTTACCCAAAATTGATGAAAGGAAAAGGGTTTTTAAAGGAGATTCTTAGCTTTCCACCAATATAAATTATTCTTTACTTTAAATTTAATAAATTATTATTATTCATTTTCTATTTGAATTACGACTAAATTTCTGATTGATAGGTTGATTGAAAAAAATCTATAGCTTTCAAATGGTATCACATTTTTTGAATCCAAAACATGTGTCACATTCTATGCTTCATGTACTATAGGATTTTAAAAAAAGAATTTAATTTCATGAAGTTTTGACCAAGTTAAGTTGGTCAAACACACAATTTTTTATACTTTTTAAAAGTTGTAATAAAAATTCATAATTAATTATTTACTTGGAAAAAAATTACAAAAAATGCATCACATCAGGACATGAGTCCCCTACTTATATCTAAAATATTATTAAAAAGTATTATCATTTTATTGTGGTTAGGGTGGTCAAATAGACACCTACTTCTTATTTTTCCCTAAAATTTAAGTACTACTGCATTGAATTTCAAATTTTCACCAAATAGATTAAAAAAAAAAAAAAAACCCTAGTAGTTTAGAAACTACATTCAATTTGCTACATATTCTATTCTTACATATTTTTGAAATAATATAGATAAATTATTCAAATTTTTACGTCGAGTTGCCTAACTTTGATTTTTTGAATTTTTTTGCCACTTAAAGGCCTGTTTTTTCCATGATGATCCTGCACATACCCTCAAACCCAATTTTTTGGTAAATTTCAATAGGGTTACCCTCAAATTCAAAATTTTCAAAGATATTTTGAAATTGTTAAACCTTTTTATGTCAAGATAAATCAAACACACACTACTTGTTGTTGTAGACTACATATTGAATTCTCTAACCATTATGATGTTTATCATTCTATATGTGTAGATTTTCATACTAATGATGTTTTTCAGGATTGTGGCATACATGCCCCACCAACATCTTGAAGAGAGTTCTTATAAAAAAAATTATGTGAAATAGAGGATGACCAAATATTCTATAGGAAACTATGCTTGGATGGTTCATGTTAGCATTGCAGTGGCTTGCAATGTATGCTAGTATGCCAACATATGGAAAACACACATGAGGTGGGAAAACAACTAGTAGAGTTCAAGAAGTATAAAATAGTGGCATACATTACAAAAGATGGTAATCAAGCAAAAAGGTGTGATTTGGTTATTTAGAAGATTCCAATGTATCAGTTTATGTCTATGTTTTGTGACAATATAGTGTATGAGTATGCAAGGCATACCCATGGAGCTCGATGGTTGAAAATAAAATTCAATCTATAAAAGTACATCTTTCCAATTGGAAGCATAGTTTCATTGGTCAACTTTGCAGAGAACTACACTCTACAGCCATAGCATGTGGTCCAGTCACAATATTATAACTCCACATAAGTTTTGATATTTGTGCACAGAGCATTCATTCATATAGTTGATAGTATAGAGGACCAAAGGAAGGTATTGAGGGAGTATGAATTTTATATTAGTGATGATCGTACATATTCTCTAGATTTTGTGCAAGGTTGGTTCCATTTGTTCTACAAGGATTTGGTTCAAAGGGTCATAATATGGTTGAATAACTATGCAACATAGTTCAAGAACTTGGACACGTTCTACTAGTTGACTAGGATGCATCTCATTACAGGTGTTCAACATATGTGGAACTTTTGTGAGGTTGGGCATGTAAAGGGGGAGCATGATGGTGTAGGAGAATGTGTGAAAATATCATTAGCATGAGAAGAGTTAAAGTATACATACAATGTAAAGTTGATAGATGCAAAAATCAATCGTCAAGTGGTGTAATGTTTTGATGGGTCCAAGTAATGAAGGTATGCCTTTAGTTCATAGATTATTTTGGTTGATAGATGATACTAACCTTGCACCATATGAAGATTGTTGTACACTGATAAAATCAAGTGAGCTACACTCTTTCCTTAGCTCAAATGCATGTTCATGGAGTATCCATACACAGAAGATGGAATTATTTTGTTCTTCATGTATAATTCAATCCTGGGATGATTGAAAGTCAAAGGAGTGGGTTGAGAAATGGCCGTTAAGTTATCTTAGCCAACTTGATACGTATCACCCTCTGACAACATTTGAACTAACATAGATGGAATCATCGGATGGCTTTGACCACATATTAGATCTAGTTTAACTAGATAATATATCTACTTGCATAGTTTTAAAAATTCTTATTGTTATCTTACTTTGTAGTGTATTTGTAATGTTGACTAATTTCATCTAATTTGTTGCACATATCAATGCAGGGCATGTTTATGTAGTTATTGCAAATGAAGAAAACAAAGAGGGAACAAATTATTACTTGTGTCGTGTTGAGGCCAAAAAGAAATTGGAGACCCCAGTTATACAAGGAGAAAACATCGAATACCCTACAAGCTTAGTTGTTGTTACTGTAATGTGGCTTAGAAGGTACCCATATAAGAGTGTTAAATTTTGGTTATTTTAGGACTTTCACACGCATCCAAATATTATTTATTACTCAAACCTTGTTGTGGCATCTAATGTTCATTTAACCAAATATGGGGGTATACTTTGAACAAGACCTTGTGCAAGGTGTGTGAGTCTGAACATGAGTCAATACTTGACACAATAAAGAGTAGAGTAGACGTGGATGGTTCACTGGATTAATTTGTAAGTATGCACATTGGTTCATATTAATTTGTACTTGTATGCACATTAATTTGTATGATGTCGATGCTATCAACTAATTTTTATATCATGTATGTAGGTGATTGATGAAGTTATTAGACTTGCAAATGTAGCACACTTTATGTTTTAAAACTATGGCAAAGGATACATAGTTCAATGGTATTTTATTTTTTTCTCAAAAATATGCAAAAAAATGATGTAGGATATTCTTTATAAATTACTAAACTAAGTGGAAGATTAAATTGTGTTTTTTTATAATAGGTTACAAGTTTCCAAAAGTTTGAAAAGTAATAGTTTGGTTGCGTTCTATTCATGTTCTATTTATGAGAGGTTGTTGTGTGCAATGGGTATCTTGGAACTCCCAATGAAGATGTATGGCCAGTAGTGACTAAGTTAAGAGACTATCATGCCTATCTCAATGGAAGCATCAAGATTTAGTTTTTTTTGTTCCCGACTTGAAACCAAATGGTGTGGACTTGTTGTCTTTAAGTTCCTTCCATCTATTTTCACTTCATTTCCATTTTGGATGCTCTTTCTTTTTCTTCTTTTACTTTTCCTATTTGTGAGTAAACTACTAAAAATTGATTGGTGTCTCCTTGTAGAAAATGTTGACTTATGAGCCATCCAAGAGAACCTCAGCCAAAAAATCAATGCAACATCCTTATTTTGATTATCTTGACAAATCTCAATTCTAATTTTAAGCCATGGTTTTTGAAAATGCCCAATTTTCATAGAAACTATCTTTATGTACAAATCGAGTATTGCTTAGTGGGGTACATGATTCTTTGAACATGGAAGGAGCATGCTTTTGAATTTCAATATTCCCATACTTGGTAATTATCTTTTATGAATTCTTGGAACTCATAATCCTAACTTTGAGGACCCATATTACCACTTGATAGTTTTTAGAAAGCATTGTGCCTACAAGTACAAGGACTTGGGTTCAAAATGTGTATGAAGCATCTTAGACAATTGTAGCACAAAAATAAGAATTAGGAATACCAAATAAATCTCAATTTATTGTAAATATCATAATATAGTGAGTGGAATAACCATTGATGGTTACCAATCATTATTTTTCTTCTTTTATTCTCTTCCTATTATAACTAGTACCAATTGACTAACTTATTATAAAAACTTCATTTATCAAAAAAAATAAACCTAATGACTATATATCAATATCAATATAGCATACCATTGATTCACATAAATATTTCTAATGATATTTACTCAAATTTTCAAATGTATTGCTACCCTCAGACATTTGTAATTCATGTTTTGTAATCCCTTAATAGTCGAAATTGCAAAAGGGAAGCAATATTTGATGGCCTGTTACTCAAAGACCGTGTTAGTTACATGAATTATATTTGATGCATCAAGATCATGTAGGTCACCTCTACAATAGCCTCTCTTTGTTTATGTTATCTCAGAGTCATTTTCCCATGGTGACCAGTTTTCACTTGACGGAAAAAGTGTCAAATGCAAGCAATGTAAAGTTGCAAAGTGGTGCAACTTCCATTCTGTAACTTGCATAACCAAATAGACTATTCCAACACATCTGAATGAGTAAATTTATGCTAGGCATGGTCCTCTTTTGCGCCCAAACACATCGAATCACTCTGAGCTATGTTCAATCGGCTTGATCCCTCAAGGGTCCAAAGTGCAAAATGGTTGCAATCATTCATGAGATATTCCTTAAAAAATATGATGCTTAAAAACTCTCCATCTGAGACTACCATATTGTGTTGGGCCCATCTATAATAACCTCTCTTGGTTTTTGTTATCTTAGAGTCATTTTCCTATGGTGTCCAGTTTTCACTTGATGGAAAAAGTGTCAAATGTAAGCAATGTAAAGTTGTAAAGTGGTGCAAATTTTGTTTTGCAAATCGTGTGACCAAATGAACTATTCCAAAACATCTGGATGGGTACATTTACACTAGGTGTGGCCCTCTTTAACACCCAAACATGTCGAATTACTTCGAGCTACAATCAACTGACTCGATCCCTTAAGATTCCAAAGTGCAAAAGGGAAACAATATTTGACGGGCTATTACTCAAAAATTGTGATACTTATGACCTCTTTTTCTAATCCTACATGATCATTCTGGACCCCTCTACAATAACCTCTCTTAGTTTTTTTATCTCAAATATTTTTTCCCGTGGTGTCCAATTTTCACTTGAAGGAAAAAGTGTCAAATGCAAGCAGTGTAAAGTTGCAAAGTGGTGTAACTTTCATTCTACAACTTGTGTGACCAAAAAAACCATTTTAACATGTCTGGATGGGTACGTTTATGCTAGGCATGGTCCACTTTCACACCAAAGCATGATAAATCACTCAGAGCTAAGTTCAACCAACTCAATCCCTTAAGGATCCAAAGTGCAAAATGACTACAATATTTGATCGGTTATTGATCAGAAATTTTGATTCTTATGAACTCTCTGTATGAGCCTACTATATCACATTGGGTCCCTCTACAATTACCTCTCTCGATTTTTTATCTCGGAGTTGTTTTCCTATGGTGACGACTTTTAAATTGATGGAAAAAGTGTCAAATGCAAGCAGTGTAAAGTTGCTAAGTGGCACAACTTTCATTCTACAACTTGTGTGACCAAAGAAACTATTCTAACACATTTGGATGGGTACATTTATGCTATAAATGGTCCTCTTTCATACCCAAACATTTCTAATAATGCTTAGCTATGTTCAACCAACTTGATCCCTTAAGGGTCTAAAGTGCAAAATAGATGCAATATTTGATGGGCTATTACTCAAAAACTGTGATGCTTACAAACTCTTTTTCTGAGCCTATGAGATCATGTTGGGCTCCTCTAAAATAAAATCACTTAGTTTTTGTTTTCTTGGAGTCATTTTCCCATGGTGATGACTTCTCAATTGATGGAAAAAGTGTCAAATGCAAGCAATGTAAAGTTGCAAAGTTGTACAACTTTTGTTTTGCAACTTGTGTGACCAAGTAAACTATTCCAATATGTTTGGATAGGTACGTTTATGCTAGGAATGGTCCTCTTTCAAACTCAAACATGTCAAATTACTCTGAGCTACATTCAACCAACTCAATCCCTTATGGTGGAATGCAAACCAATTGAAAAGAGAAACATTAACATGACAGTTAAGAAGTCTGAGTTTTCCACACCAAGAGCATATGATCATCCTCAAATCTATCAAGGGAAATATTTTTAAATTATCCTCCTTTTCCTTAGGAAACACATTGCTCAAGGATCTTAAATGAGCCTTCTTACCAAATTTGAAAAATCATGATAAGCCCATGGTTGACAATTTTGTAATAATCAAAGTGGGTATTAATTTATATTAAATATACATCATATTTCTTCTTTGTATTTTAGTTATTCTAATTTTGGCAATGGTTTCACCAAGTTGTAAAGGGTGAACCATTCTTTATTTAGTTATGCCTATGTGGGTTCATTTGCCTTATCTCTTGTTGCAATTTTGGGTAGATTATTGCTTTCAAAGTATTGGGAATGCTTTGGTTAGATTTATATCCATTGATCTGATAGACATTGAAATATATCAGATGAGTTTCTTGAAAATTTTTGGTTGACAGTTGGGGAGTGAGCATGAAAACAAGCCATTGATCATGAAAATGTTAGTGTAGAATATTTTGCCTAAAATATTCCTTTAGATAAGTTTGCTAGTTATATTTTTAAGATAATGATTTTTTACTTGTGTAATCTTCCATGGATTTGCATGCCTATTTTATAGTTGGTAGTTTCCATTCTAGAAGGCTCATCTCTTGATATATAAATTATAATCATTCTTAATCAATTATCAAGTTAATAATTAGTGCATTTATTTATAATTAATCTTTTCTTTTTCAATTTCTACAATTTTGTAATTTGTGACTCTACTGGTATTCCTAGAAATATTGAAGTTGTTTAGCATCCACTAATAAATTTGTTTAGCATCAATCAATAAATATTCAAGGGGTAAACCCACAAAAGTGGTTTACAATTCGAGTGAGGAAGGAAACGTTGATAAAAATGACCCCATGCAAAAAAAAATTATTTTAGGTGTTTGAATGAACTATTTGGTTTGAGCAAACTAAAATAGGGTTCGCTAGAACCCAGGTTCAAGCGAACCCATTTAATGATGGTGTAGACATGGAAAATATACACGCACCTGATCTTGGTTTACTAATGTCATTTCTTCCTGAACCACACTCTCAGCTTATCATCACCTTTTGTCTCTTAATTAGATAAATCATTATTTATTTAATTAGGTTTTTCTCCCCTATTGATTAAATTAATCAATTTAATCAATTAACCCTAAAATCCCTTTTAATTAAATAATTTATCTTATTTGATTAAATCCCTAAAGTCTTCTTATTAAATTGAAGAAATTAAACCTTATTTAATTTAATCAAGCATTATCCCCTTTGGTTAAATAAATAAAAACATTTATTCAATTAAACCCTTCCTCTTAATTTGATTTAAATCAATACATAAATTTAAGTCTAAATTGTCACATTTCCTAATTTCTCATTAAATTAATCAAACTTTGATTAATTTAATCTTTATCCATGTCAAATCCTCTAGAGAATGAAACTTGTATAATAAATCAACTACTTTAATTTATTTAATTTCCCATTTTCTCTCAATATGGAATAAAAGGGGAATATTCTCTCAAATTTGAATTCAAATTCAAGTGGGCTTGGTCCTTCCAACAAGGCATTTAAGACCTCTTACATGTCCTTTGCATTGAGCCAACTGACATTAAATCCATTTCTTTCTCCCTCCAACATGTCACATTCAAATTTCAAATTTGAATCTCATAGCATTTATCATGCACATTGACCAAAATGTGCTCATTCCTCCTCCAATCACATGTGGACAAGTGGTCTCTTCTCATTGGTTGGTATTTTATCCCACATTCATCCAAATCCTTCAATATTACATTCTTCAAATCTATAAATAGAGGCCTCCTCTATTGCAATATCATCCATAATTTGAGTAAATTTATTATACTCAAATCCATCTTCAAGCACAGCCATTTTCATCTCTCTATATCAAGTTCTTAGATAGGTTATGCAGGAATTCAACCAAAGTGGATCAATCATCATCAAAATTACAAAGGTGTTGGAAAAGGGCCAATTTCGACACACCAATTGGCACCAATTCCCCCATGGGATCAAGAGTTTTCTTGTTTAATTAGGATTTCATTGCTTTTTATATCTTGTTCTTCTTTTTTCCTATTTTGAGAATTACAAATGGATTTCATGGGGAATCCTTGTTTTATCTTACGTATGAGCTTACTAATGTGTTTGCTTCTTGTATTTGTGTAGGTATAGGATTGGGGTTCACAAATGGGACCCATAATTCTTGGAAAAAATCAAAATATGAGGGCTTGTGGAGAGGGGCTTTGCTTGAACCAGGGTTATAGTGAACCCTAGTTTTCTCAAACCCTAGTTCGCTCGAACCCCCCTTTTCCCCCCTTCTCCCCCTCAGGGACCAAAAAAGTCCAAAATTTTGCGCTTTGAAGCTCAGGTTGAGGATGGAAATGGAGGAGGCTTTACATACCCAACTGGTTGATGGTAGTCCTTGGAATGACCTATCCAATGAATATAGTTTTAATATGTTTTGATTTTATTATGTATTTGTTTTTTTAGTTTTATTAAACATAGGTTTTTCCTCGAAAATAAAGCTCTTTGTTCTGCACATGTGGAAAAATAGTAGATTATAAAAAAAAAATGAAAATATGAGTGCACCAAATATTGAAGTCCTCGATCCAAGAAAAAAAATAAAAATTGATACATACAAAAAATGTTACATTGTATATGGTCTGCCTATGTCTGAATTGCAATTTGTTTGACTTCGAAACTTGATTAAGGAAAAAATATTCAATAAAAAATAATAAGACCAATTGGAAGCACTAGATATCGGAGTTACAAAACTAAATTCGAAAGGAGTAGAATTTTATCCTTCATGAAAAAAAGGTTATATTGTATGCGGTTAGTGTCACTCAAAAATTTTGTTTACTGAAAAAAACTAGTTTTTGAAGGAGATGGAAAAATAAATGCAATTGGATTCCAAAAAAATTGAAAAAATGTATATTTAGAATCTACAGACAAAATGTCATAAATCACTAGTTTACATCATCTTCAAATTCCTCATGGTTTAGCTGCTATAGGTGCCCGAAAGTGAAGACTTAGCTAGAAAAAAATATTTCAGTGTCTAGTTTGGCCAAAAATTGTAAACCAGTGTTGTGGGATCACCCCAAGACAAACCATGAAGGGCAACAATGATCAATGATAGGGCCCAATTAATACGTATACACGAGAATATAATTCAAGAATACATGTGAATAAGGGAAGCACAAGTACAAAAATACACATAAGCTTTGAAGTATACACATGAATATATAGTATAACAAATTAATACAAAGTATATGCATGAATACAAGGTATACACATAAAAACACATGATTTTTAAAGTATACATTGGAATAAATGTAAGTTTTAATGCATACAATTGAATACATGTAACTCATATATATTGAACCATGGATTTATAATGAAAATATGGACACCATCAATAAAAAGACTTGTAGTAACCAAATAGCCATGGGTAAGTGCAAGAAGTTGGGTCCACATTTAGGAAAAGTTTCAGTTTTCATCTTTAAAGAAAATACCCATTTATTTTTTAGAATAGGTACCCATTTTGAAGTGGGCAATTATTCCAAAAGGTTTGAAACTCACAAGACATGTTTTTTATTTGGATTTAGGCCCAAAAAATACATGGTAACCCAACACTTAGGCTTAGACTTGCAAGTACAAGGTCATAGCAATTTCAAGAGAAAAATCTAACTTGGGAATATAGCTAATGAGGTTTCTTTAAAAATTATTTTATGAAATTAAAACCTATTATATATGGAAATGTCTAGTTTTCAAATATGTAATTTTTTAAATTATTCGATTATTTTTCTATTTTTTAATTAATTTATGTGGAAATAGGTCAAATATTTCAAAATTTTAGGTTTTCTTTTTTTTAATAAATTTTAATTTAAATTAATTTTATTGTTAAAAAATGGCATATGGCATCAATCTATAAAAAATTATTTGCACAATAAAAAAAATAAAATTCAAAAAATGATAAGTTTAGGTCAAGTCATGGTGTTCGTACACAAGGGTTTTAAAAACCATAAATTAGGGCCAATAAAAAATTATTGAATAAAAAAATATTACAAAAAATAATTATAAAAAAATATCCTCATCAGTATTCATTATAATATACATCTTTCCCTAGAAGGAATTAGAAAAATACTTTTATTTATGTCAAATTATGGTGTTTGTACATGTGCATGGTATGGTCCCAAAAAAATGACTTTTAAAAGCTGTTTTTATACATACGTATATTTTGTATCATCTAGGTATTAGAATAAATTACATATTTGAAAACTAAAATCAAAATACTAAATTTCATATTACTAAACTTTTTTAAGATTCGATGTGTAAGTGCTTCAAATTTAAAGTCCAACTATGACAAATTCTGAAAAATCAGGAAAAACACTTCCACTTTTTGAACATTTTGTGGATCCAACTTCTTGCACCTACCCCCATGTAGGCATACATCAATATATGTCGATATAAGTATAAAATATATACAAAATAGTCATATAGGCTTATGAGAATGCCATATAGACATATAATGTCAAATATATCCAATACAAAATATATAGAAAAATGTCATATAGGCATACAACAAAATGCTCTGGAATCAAAATACATTGCTCTCCATGCTATGAAAACAAATTCTTGCCCTTTGTTGGTTGGCCAAATGGCGATAAATCTATCACTCATTTACTCTGAGGTTGAGGAGTGCTCCTACTACTCCTCCTAAGGTTTAGTTCTTGATCAAGCCTTATTTGTTACAATAACAAGTAAATGCATTAATATATAGAAATTACATTATAAAAAATTAGATATTTAACAAAATAATCACTTACCACCTCTAGACGGTCACTCTCCTTGAGGGAAATATTTGCATGCCCATGATGTGGCATGTTGAAGCCCTATAGATACCATCCAAATAGAAATTAAACTATGAATCAATAATGGTTTGATTTTTCACTAGCTAATAGCTATAACAACTAATGCAAATTAAAATTTAGTAATATACCACATACCTCTATGACAGGAATCAAGGAGTCTATATAGTAGATGAAAAATTAAGCTCCATTTCCCTATGAATATTTGGAGGTGTATCGACTTCCAACATCTGAAAATAACACAAAAAATTATTCAATCACGAAAACTACAATAGTGATGCACGTTGAGTCTGTCGCAACTCCTTGCACAAGCTAGGGGCCGTGTCCTTCTATGCTTGGGCTGCTAGGGTGGGTGTTGTAGGTGGGTGTTTTGTGGGGGTAAGGGGGGTGTTTGTTGGGCTGCGAACAGTTTGGGGGTTGGTGGTTTTTGTGGGAGTTTGGAGTTTTGTGTTTGTTTTGCTGGATGTTTTGCATGGAAGGAATTTTGATGGCCTCTAGTTTGGTGTTTGTTGGTGAAGCTAAGGCCTCTAACGAATCTTCTTCAGGATTGCATACGTAGTGGTTAGAGACGTACTATGCCAGTGAGGGTTAAAAGTTGAAGACAATCAATGGATGTTGGCCTCGGAGTTAGGATCACCCAATTTTGGTTCTTTCTCTAGAATCAATTGTTGAAGATGTTTCATATTGGAGCCGCCATTCCCTCATTTACAAGTTTCTTGGGATTCAGATTCCCTTGTCTACTTTGGAAGCATGGATCAGGCATTCATGGCAAATCGAAGCAGATATGGAGATTATGCTTGCTGCTAACAGTTATTTTATGGTGGTATTCTCCAATATGGCTGATCGGAATCGCATGTTTGAAGGGGGGTCATATTTCTATAATCATGTTGGAATTTTTATTAAACCCTGGCACATGTGTTTCAATTAGGTTGAAGAGTTTCCTTCTTAGGTTCCTATTTGGGTTCAGCTTCCGTGGCTTCCTTTGGAGTTTTGGAGGGAAGATATTTTGCAATGAATTGTTGCTCTCTTGGGTAAGCCTGCTACAGTTGCCCAACAAACCCTTGAAAAAAATGTGATTAATTTTGCACACATTTGTGTGGAGGTGGATTTGAATAACCCTCTCCCAGATTCATTGAAGATTTTTCTGGGCTCTTCATTTTGGATTCAGCAGTTAGATTATGAATCTCTCCCTTTCCGATGTTGACTCTTCCATGAGCATGGTCATGTTCAGCGGAATTTTCCTAAGGTTCATAAATATTCTCACCCCACTAATTCCCCTTCTCCTTCAGATCAACCAATGGGTGTTGGGGACAAGGGGAAAGCTCCAATGAAGGAGGGTGTTGTGAGCAAGGATAAGGATGGCTTTATGCCAGTTCAATCGAAGGCTAAGGGTTGGGGCCTGAAGTGATCTTTCAAAGATCGTCAAGCTTATGAGGGTTTTAACTGCTTTGAAGTGTTGGATACCGCTGCGCTAGAAGAGGGAATTCCACCTTCTATCACTCCTCTAGTTATTCATGTGGATATGGTGGTTGTGTCAGTTCCTGATTTTGGCCAAGAGGTTTGGGAAGTTCTGGCTCCACAAAATGCTTTAAATGATCAAAGGAAAGATGATATTGTGTTGGCTGACCTAGCTAGGGAGGTGTTAGCTTCTAATCCAAGTAAGGGGTCTTCTCTAGGCTTGGGTCTGCACCAACGCCTCCTTAAGAAAGGTCCTTCTGACAATTCTTCAAGAGGGTGCAATTCAGATTCAAAAAAGATTAAGGTCACTAGGGATTTATTGGTGGAATTAGGGTTGGTTAAACCCATTTATTCTCATTTTTCTCAATCTCCTTCATGATTGTTATCTCTTGGAATGTGTGGGGGTTGAATAACACCTCTCGTCAACAAGATATTCATGATTGGTTGTAGTTCATTTGCCGAACATCTTTTGTGTTCAGGAGACTAAGGTTTCTATTGATGTTATACTTCAGTTGGATTCTTGTATCTAGAGGTTTGGTTAGTGTCAATGCATTCAATCTCAAGGAAATTTTGGAGGTTTAGCCCTTTTTTGGAATCCGCAAAATATTTCTCCTCTTTGGTGGATTTCTAGTCAATCTTCTATCTCCATGGTTGCATCTGATTTAGTTTCAGGTGACATTGTTCTCATCTCTTATATTTATGCTCCAATTGACATTTGCGGTAAAATCCAACTTTGGGCGCATATAAGGTATGTCCGCTCTTGGTCCCCTTATTTGCTTGGGATTTTAGGAGGTGATTTTAATTTTGTGTTGAGTTTGGAGGAGAAAAGAGGGGGTTTTCCTAGGTTAGGACTTGCTTCAGATCTCTTTCGTGCTCAGGTGGATACTTTTGCTTTAGTTGATGTAAATCCCTCTAATGGGATTTTCACTTGGAACAATAGAAGGAGTGGATAGGAAGCAATCTCTGAACGGTTGGATAGGGTTATGGTTTCCCATTTTTGGGTTGGTGGGGGCTTGATTACTTGTTCAAAGATCCTAAACTTGAGAGGTTATGATCATTGGCCCATTAAACTTTTTTCTTCTTATCTAGATTTTCCTAAGAATCCTCCCTTCAAATTTTAGCTCATGTGGCTTCAAGATTCCTCATTGTATGATTTAGTGGCCAAGTGGTGGAGAGAGGGTGGCCCAACTTTCGGGACAACTATGTACTTATTTGTTAAGAAGCTCCAATATATTAAATATCACCTTAAGAGATGGAACAAGCTTTGTTTTGGGCACCTTCAGGACAAGAAGAGGGAAGCTCTAGACCATATTGTTGTGGTTACCTGCCAAATCCATGATAGGGGTTTCACTGATACTCTTGGAAGAGCTGAGTCTCAGGCAATACAGAATGTGGAGGAGTGGGAGCTTCCTGAAAAAATTTTTGGAAACAAAAGGCTCAGAATGATTGGATCTAGGAGGGGGATAGGAATACTTCTTTTTTTCATCATTCAGTGTAGGTTCGACATCACAAGGGGTTTATCTCTTCTTTGGTTACTTCCAATGGTCAACATATTTCCTCTTAGGTGGCTTTCTCAGTAGGCTCATCAATTTTACTTTGATCTTTTTGCTAAAGATTCCCCCCTGATTCTGAGGAGGAGACTGTGGTCCTCTCTTGCATTCCTTCTCTAATCACCAATGCGATGAATGATTCTCTCACTCATCCAATTTCAGTGCTGGAACTGGAAGAGGTTGTGTTTGGGATGAATAAAGGCAAAGCTCCTGGTTCGGATGGTTTCCTGGTTGATTTTTTTAGGAGTTCTGGGATATCATCAATCTTGATTTGTTGGAAGTTGTTCAGGACTCCCTTCGTAGTAAGCAAATGATTAGGGCTATAAATTCTACTTTCTTGAATCTCATACCCAAGAAGGAAGGTGCAAATAAGCTTGATTTTTTTTGACCTATTGCTCTTTGTAATGTGGTTTATAAGATTATCACTAAGCTAATTGCTGAGAGGCTCAAAACTTGTCTTCTTGTGGTGATCTCTGAGGAACAAGGTGGTTTCGTGGCTGGTAAAAAAATTCTTGATGGGGTGGTGGTGGCTTCCGAGGTTATTCATTCTATGGAAACTTCTAAAGCCAGATCTATGTTCATTAACCTAGACATGGCCAAGGCTTACAATAGAGTCAAATGGAGTTTTCTTCAGAAAATTATCCTTGCTTTTGGTTTTAGTCTTGAGTGGGTGAGCTAGACCATGAGTTGTGTTAATTTTGCCTCATTTTTTGTTATTATGAATGGTGAACCTTCTAAGCCTTTTTCTACGTCTAGGGGCATTTGCCAAGGGGATCCTCTTTCCCCTTATCATTTTATTATTATGGCTGAGGGTTTGGGCCATTTTCTTAAGCTTTGTGCCTCTCAGGGACTGATTCATGGGTGGCAATGGGGTAATGGTTTACCACAAATCTCACATCTCCAATTTGTGGATGACACTACTCTTATGGATTTGGCTCATCTTAGGGAAGTTGAGTCCTTTCTACATACCTTGGATATTTACCTTGTTGCTTCTCGTCATAAAGTTAATGAGCATAAATATTCTATTTTCTTCTTCAACATTCCTTTGGCCATTCAACAGTGTATTGCTCACATTTTGCGATTTCAGATTCAAGGGACTCTTCCCTTTGATTATTTGGGCATCCCTCTCACTATCGGTAGACATCCCAGGTCCTCCTCATAGATTCTCCTTGACAAGTTACGCCAGAAGGTGAATCATTGGACTCACCATTGGTTATCTTTTGCTGCTCACTTGACTCTTCTGAAGTTTGTTATTCAAGCCCTTCCTACCTACAGGTGTTTTGTTCAAGCTGCTCCTATGCATTTTCTATAGGAATTTAATGTTTTTTCTCACCAATTTCTTTGGAATGGTATCTTATCGTTTGCAAGATGGAGTTTGGTGAAGTGGGAAATTTTGTGTCATCCTAAGGAAGATGGTGGCCTTGCCTTAAGATCTGTAATCTTGAATGGGAAATCTCTTGTTGCTAAGATATCTTGGCATTGGTGCTCTAGCCAAGATCAACTTTGGTCCTGTATTCTCACCCTTAAGTATCTTAAGGATGCAAATGTGTTTGATGTTTCTCACTTTCCTTTGGATGGAAGTGGTTCTATGATTTGGAATACCCTGAAACTTGGAGCTCACTTGATTAAGAATAGTCTCTTCTGGATATGTCATTCACAATCGCAAGCTCTTTTTTGGATCGATTCGTGGCATGGTCATCCTTCTATCCTTTGTTCTCATCCTCACCTTCATCCCCTTTTTGATATTTTTACTATTTCTTGTTGGGACATTGTTGGTTATTATAATATTGCTCTCGATGGTGGGTGGGTTGTCCAGTTTCAATGGAAACTTCCTTTTGAATGGCCTCTTGGAGGTTCTACAGAGGCTAGGGCTTATTTGGATCACATTTTGGAGTCTCATTACTACACTACCTTGGATGGGAATGATGTTCAGGCTTGGGCTAGTGGTGATTTTTTTGGCAAGTTTTCCATTTCTGCTGGGTATGGTGAGTTGGTGCGTCAGACCTTTGAGGACATTCAGGTTTCCTTGTGGAAGCATGTCTGGTACAAATTCTCTTGCCCAAATGCAATTTTTTCTTATGGTTGGTGACACACAATAGGTGTCTTACTTGGGATAATTTATGCAAGCGGGGTTTTCAGGGCCCCTCATTCTATGTGTTATGTTGTGAGAGCGAAGAGAGTCTATCTCATCTCTTCTTCCAATGTTCCCTTTCTAGACATATTTGGCATTTGTGGTGGGAGGTGTGGAATCAATCTTGTTGGCATGCTACCTCTTTGGTTGAGTTCTTTGATAGGGGTAAGTGTACCAATTTGTGACACAATTTTGATGCCAAACTGTAAAAAAACCCCGTAATAGGCCATATTGCACTCTCCAAATGGCTTGAATTTTGCAATGAGTGAACAAGTGTGAGTTCTCTTTATTTTTGTAATGAATTTTGGAATGCATTTTTCTAAACTCTTTTATTTTTGCTTTCTCTTCCAAGGAAACTATATACATGAAATAAACATTTAAGTATAAGCTTACATTTACATATGGACATTTACTTTCTTATACTTTAAGTTATATTACATGTATTTAGGCAGGATGTTTGAGAGTGGTTTCAGATCTCTAGGAATTATAATGCAAATTCTAGTTTTTGGAAGATCTTAAAAAATTTAGACTTAGTCAAATTTCAGTAATCAACAATTCAAATTTCAATAATCAGGATGTCAAATTTTAGTTGTCAGAAAGTTGTATCAACTTTCTCTCTCCTTCTCTCTAATCTCTATCTCTCCACTCCCTCTCTCTCTCTCCCTTTCTCTCTCTCTCTCCCCTCTCTCTCTCTCACACCCATCTATCTCCTCCCTACATTTTCTTCCCCCCCTCCCCTCTCTCTCTCTTTACCTACCTCTCCCTCCCTACCTCTTTCCATCTCTACTCTTTATCTCTCCTCTCCCTCCCTCTGCCTACATCTCTCTCTCACTCTTTATCCCTCTCTTCCACCACTTTCTCACTAACTCTCTCCTCTCTATCTCATAATTCTCTCTCCTTTCCTCTCACTCTCCCCTCTCTATCTCACCACTCTCTCTATCTCTCTCTCTCACAAACACAAACATATATCTCCCTTGATAACACTCCCTCTCTCCATCATTCCCTCTCTACTTCTCTCTATCTCTCCTCTCCCTCCCTCTCTCAACCTCACCCTCCCTCCACTTCTTTTTGTCTCTCCTCCCAATATCTCTCACTATTTTCCCTCTCTCCCCCTCTTTCTCTCTCAATCGATCTTTTTCTCTATCTCACCATTATCTCTCTCTTACTCACACACACACCTCTATCTCCCTACCTCTCCCTCCCCTCTCTACTCTTTATCTCTCCTCTCTTTTTCCCTCTCTATACATACCTCTCCCTCCATCAATCTCTCTCCATCCCTCTCTATCTCACTTATGCCTCCTTCCCTACCTCTTTCCCTCTCTACTCTCTATCTCTCCTCTCCCTTCCTCTACCTACCTTTGTCTCTGTCTCTCCATCCCTCTCTTTCTCTCTCACTCTCTCCTCTCTATCTCACCATTATCTCTATCTCTACCTATCACACCCTCCTCTCTAAATCACCATTCCCTCTCTCCCAACTTCCCTCATTCCCTCTCACTCCCTCCTCTCTAAATCACCATTCTCTCTATATCCCACTTTCACTCATTCCCTCTCTATGTCTCACTTATACATTTATTCCTCTCCCTCCCTCCAACCTCCCTCTCTCTCTTTATCTCTATTTCTCATTCTCTCCTTACCTCTCTACTCTCTATCTCACCACTCTCTCCATCTCACTCTCCCTCCTTCCCTATCTCCCTCCTATCCATCCCTCTCTCCTTCCCTCTCTACCTACCTCTCCCTCCACTACCTACCACTCTCTCCCTCACCCATCTTTCTCTCTTACTCTCTCCTTCCCTCTCTACTCTATATCTCTCCCCCCTTCCCTCTCTAATATATTTCTATCTCTCCCCCTTCCTCTATCCCCTCATTTTCTCTCCTCTCACTCTCTCTCCCTCTCACACACACTCACCTCTATCTCCTCCTTTCCTCTCCCACCATCCCTCCACTCTCCACTTCTCTCTATCTATCATCTCTCTCTACATCTCCTTCCCTCTATATTTATCTTTATCTCCCCTCTCCCTCTCTTTACCCACTTCTCCCTCCATCACTCTATATCTCAATCATGTCTCCTCTCTCTCTCTCTCTCTCACACACACACACACACCTCTCTCTCCTCCCTACTTGTCCCTCCCTCCCCTCTCTAATTATCTCTATCTCTCCTCTCTCTACATTTCCTACCCTCTACCTATATTTATCTCCCCTATCCCTTTTTTTACCTACCTCTCCCTTCATCACTTTGTATCTCACCTATGTTCCCCTACCTACCTAGGGTTGAGGTATTAAGGGTCAAGGGTTGATAATTGAGGTTTGAGGGTTTAATTTATAGGGTAGAGGGTAGAGGGTAGAGGGTTTAAGGGTTGAGGGTTGAGGGTTGAGGGTAGAGGGTAGAGGGTAGAGGGTAGAGGGTTTAAGGGTTGAGGGTTGAGGGTAGAGGTTTTAAGGGTCGAGGGATTAAGGTTTGAGGGTTGAGGGATTACGATATAGATTTTACTTGGGTTTAAGGGTTGAGGGTATAGGGTTGAGGGATTAGGGTAGAGAGGGAGGGAAGGATGAAGGAGAGATGGAGGGAGAGATGGAGGGAGAAGTGAGATAGAGAGAAGGAGAGAAGAGGAGAGAGGGATAGAGATATATGAGGGTTGAGGATCTAATGTATAGGATAGAGGGTATAGGATTGATGGTTTAGGGTATTGGGCTGAGTGTATAGGGTAGAGGGTAGATGGTAGAGGGTTGAGGGTAGAGGGTAGAAGGTTTAAGCGTTTAGGGTTGAGGGTAGAGGGTTTAGGGTATAGGTTTAAGGGTATATGGTTGAAGGATTAGTGTTGAGGGTCTAATGTATAAGGTAAAGGGTATAAGGGTTCAGGGTTTAGGGTTTAAGGATTGAGGATTAAGGGATTAAGGGTTGAGGGTCAAGATTTTAAGGATGAGGGTATAGGGTTAATGGATTAGGGTTCAAGGTCCAACATATAGGGTACAAGGTATAGGGGTTGAGGTTTTAGGGTTAAGGGTTTAGGATTGAAGGTAGAGGGTTGAGGGATGAGGGTTTAAGGGTTAAGGGTTGAGGGATTAGGGTAGAGAGTTTAATTAGGTTTAAGGGTTTAAGGGTTGAGGTATTAAGGTTGAGGGTATTAGGTAGAGGGTAGAGGGTTTAGAGGTTTAGGATTTAAGGGTTGAGGGTTGAGGGTTTAGGGTATAGGGTTGAGGGATTAGGGAAGATAAGGTGGGATGGATGGAGAGTCTTGAGAGAGAGAGAGGGATGAAGTAGGAGAGAGATAGAGGTTAGACGATTAAGGGTAGAGGGTTTAAGGGTTAAAGGTTTAGGTTTTAGGGTTTGTTGGGTCTCAAAAATGTAGGTTTGAACCACGAGAGTTGCCAAGCTCTCACAATGCTTTTGGCCAACGTACAAGGCCAATTCATGAAATTGAACCTTCTTCTCTTTAGGTTCTACTAGACCAAGGCGGGTGTACCTAATGAGTGATGCAGATTGACACGTATTTCTTAGTTGAGCAATATATCCACAATGGCAAATGGAAGTGAACAGATGAAAACCACTATAACTAATCCTACTCCTATTGCACAAATGAAAGGTTTTTGAAAATGATGTTTGATGTGAAGTTTTCTCTCTGGGTTGAGGCAGATGAGTGCCTTCTATCCACATGGGCAATGGAGTCAAAATAGAAAATGATATGTGTTTTCGTTCTCTGGTTTAATTTCTAGTTGTTAGGCAGTTTATAAAATAAAATCTTATGACTGGCATATAATTTCATTTATTTATGGCTTGCATAAATTATGGTGGAATGTTTTCTAACTTGGCTCTACTTAAATCATCCAAAAGAAATATCTCAAACAATGTGACTTACTTGAAGGGTTTTAATTCTGACTTGAGACACCAGCAAATAAAAATCACACAAAATGAAAACATGCACCTTGATGAATCAAAATATATGCTTGATACATTAACTCAAATGATCAAGATATTTCGAATTGGAGAGAACCAAGATAAAAATAATATAAATTATAGCATCTCAACAACTGAATCAAAAGGTTTTCACCAGTTAAAAACTGTTGGTGTAATTAAATATTTTGTACCTTGTCCTAGGTCATAATTACACCTTAGTTAAGCTTACTTAGGGACCACATAGGAGTTGTTGGAGAATTTCCACCTTTGGTGGACTTATCTTCTTATTACTTTATCACCTCCACCTTTCATGGACATATCATGTGATTAGGGTTCCACCTTTTGTGGTAGATCCACTATTTGTGGTAGTTATCACATTATCACCTTTCCACTTTAGGTGGAGTGATAAATTTTCATTGTTGTCTCATGTCATAAGATTATGACACTTGTCATAATCTTATGCACTCCTATGTACTCACCTTGGCTATATAACCAAGGGGTCTCTACTACATTTTTACACATTGAATCATTCCATTATCATTGACATTAAATATAGTTTATTCTTGTCATATTATTTTCTCTCTTCTTTGTACTTTTCATTTGGTCCATAGATCTTGGCATCCACAACCAATTCTAACATGGTATCAAAGCATGGTTGATTCTAACATGGTATCAAAGCGGGTTGGGTGCCATTGGAGAGTCTTTTTCTGAAGAGAGGTACCAGATTTGGGGAGGTTCCATTTTTGGCTCTTTATTGTAGGTTTATATCAGAGCTTTCTGGTGTAAATCTAAGCTCACCATTGTGTCTGGAAGGTTCGAGAAAGTCGATTTTTCCTTTTGTTTCGTCCAAATCGGATATATGAGGCCAAATCTATGAGGGTTTGAAGTTGCATTGTGGCTGCCAGATCCAAAAGGTAGTTGCATTTTTGGAGCATCTTGGGTCAAATCTGACCCTGCCATCGCGTCCAGAAGGGCCAAAAACCTTAAGATCGACTGTCCAATCGTCCAAATCGGAGCAAGTCATCCGATGAAGCAAAAAAAAAAAATTTGCCTGAAGAACCGTACGGCCCCCTAGGGGTCATAATTACGTTGACGGTACGATTTCCAAAAAAAATATATATATATATTTTATTTATTTCGGGAAAATTTTTGAAAATATTTTATGAACATTTCATGTTTTCCGGATTAAATTGTATTTGAAAAGTTTTTATTAAAAAATTAAAAAAAAGCAATTTTGGTACAGTCTGCATATTGTACAGTCCGCAGACGTACTTTGTACCGTGGACCCGTCCACGTGGACTCCACGTGGGCCCTGCCTCCATTCACATGGGTCGTGCCTCCATTCATCCAGTGTCGGCAATTCATAACCGACAGCATAACAAAATTCCAGTGGAACAACAGATTCCGGCGACATCAAGAACAATTCCGGCAGTAATAAATTCAAGCGAATATTCCGGTACGTTTTCTTTTTCCGACGACGGTCACCAAACCATCAAATTTAAAGCAATAGAATGCTGATGTCAGCCTGCATCATCGCCATGTCAGCAGGGTTTTAGGAATTTTTCCTACCCCCTCCCATTTGCAGTTTCATTTTGAAAGGCGAACTTCAAATGCTCATATTTCACTCATTTTGACTCCTTTTTTTGAGTAATTTTTTTTTATTGGGCTAATTTTTTGTAATATTCACAGTGGTGCAATCAGTTTTTGGTTTTGGCTTCTTTTTTTTTTCATAAATTACAGATTCTCACAGGTATTGTTGCTTCATCCTCATTTTGGGGACTTTGGGAGCCCATAACTTGCTCCTACAGTAACATTTTTGAGTGCCATTTTTTTTGAAAGTGTATTATTTTTTGTGTAATTTTCAATAGTGTGATCAGATTTATCTAATCTACTATAATTGTTTCACTGTGAGTTTGTGGCATATTTTGGCATCTGCATGTACCAAAATCAAAGTCCACTTTGTTGTTTTTGGCAGTGGAAATTGTAAACGCACTAAGTATAAAGTGTCAAATCAGATATTGCTTGGGGGGTTTCTTGATTGAGTGATTTGGGGAGGTAATCTTTTGCCTTTGTTGGTTTATGTCTCTTGATTGGTCTATTGTGTGACTAAGTTGAGGATTTAATATGGGCATCAAAAAACATCCTGTTGTCATAAGCTTAAATCCATGGAACTTTAATTCTTGGCGAGATGGAATCCTAACACATTGTAGGTGGCTCAATATTTTACCATATCTTTATGGACTAGTTCCTAAACCTTCATCAAAATGGAAGAGAGTTGTGTGGGACATAAAAACAGAACATATTGTGGGATTAACTAGTTGTAATATGGATATTGATATACTAATGGCCATTGATGATATTGAGATCCCTCGTGATCTTATGACCAAACTTTGGGAGATGTATGGAGACTCGAATGAACCTCCATTTCCAGAGGATCCTGTTGCAGATTGTCTTGTTCCACTTGCAGAGTTTCGACCTATTGATGATAAAACAACTGAAACACTTGTTGATTGGGAAAGGTATGGTAGTTTTGATGACACAGAACCTTCTCCTTCTCCTCCTACAGAGACATCTATTGAGACTTCAGCTTCTATGGCTCCTAATCTAGATTTAGAGGGTTCATCTTCTTCATCTATGAGTCAACATCTTGAGGCTGAGGACTCTTGTGATCTAGCATTGGAAGATTCATTTATTGTTGTATTTGACGATACTTGTGATTCCACAGTTTGGGTTCCTTGTGATTCAGTGCAACAATATATACATTGTCTTCCAGATATGGCTACTTTGGATGGCTTCTTGACAGGTATTTCAGACTTGTTTGTGGAATCTCATCTTGCAGATTTGGGGGACACTACTGATGACATTCATCTTCTCTTTGATGAAGATTCTCCTTCTTCAGTTGTTGTGAGGGAACACTCTGACCCTCTTGTTCATTCTCTACATGATCATTCTTTGCAGTTTGACATGAGTGTGGATACTTTTGGACAGCATTTGGAGGAGGCTTCTTTGTCTTTAGAGGGGATATCTTTCTCTTTGGATCATGTTCTACATTCTTCTCTACTAGATGTTGGATTGTACTCTTCAGTAGTGTGGCCTAGAACACCTGTTTGGAGCGTGTCAGCTTTCGACATCAACATGGAGACACTTGAGCATCATTCAGAGACATCATACATCCTTGGTTTTGTTTCTTCCTAAGGGGAGGAACGTTGTTTGGCGAAATTGGATCATCTTCAGCATTCAATGTCGAGCTTCTACCATCATTGCAGGAGACTCAACATTGAGGGGGGGCTGCCTTGTCTCTCTTCTACTTCTCTCTTATGGGGGGGTCTTTTTCTTCACATGGGGTTTTTACCTTCTTATGCATCATTGAGAGCATTTCCATTATTGTATTTCATCTCTCTTTTGGGGAGGATTTTTGTCCCACTGGGTTTTCTCCTTTTCTCCGTTTGTAAGAGATTGCATTGCATTTGTACATGGGTACCTAACATGGCCTAGTTGTCGGGACCCATCTTGCATTGTTTGCATTTGTGTACATTCTCCCTAAGTTGCACTTAAGGGAGGGTGTTGGTGTAATTAAATATTTTGTACCTTGTCCTAGGTCATAATTACACCTTAGTTAAGTTTACTTAGGGACCACATAGGAGTTGTTGGAGAATTTCCACCTTTGGTGGACTTATCTTCTTATTAATTTATCACCTCCACCTTTCATGGACATATCATGTGATTAGGGTTCCACCTTTTGTGGTAGATCCATTATTTGTGGTGGTTATCACATTATCACCTTTCCACTTTAGGTGGAGTGATAAATTTTCATTGTTGTCTCATGTCATAAGATTATGACACTTGTCATAATCTTATGCACTCCTATGTACTCACCTTGGCTATATAACCAAGGGGTCTCTACTACATTTTTACACATTGAATCATTCCATTATCATTGACATTATATACAATTTATTCTTGTCATATCATTTTCTCTCTTCTTTGTACTTTTCATTTGGTCCATAGATCTTGGCATCCATAGCCAATTCTAACATGGTATCAGAGCATGTTTGATCTAACAAAAACATTAGTTTCCATTGCACTGTTTCAAGAAATATCTGTACATTATTTCTATTCCTAGTCTTATTTCTGAGAAAATCTCACTCCTATACTAACCACCCCTCCCCTCTCCTTACTTACAGATTTTTTGCAAATATTTATACAATGAAATCTCAAGGGTCACGACCCTTCATTTCCTAGCTATGGTCGTTTACATTTTATCACAAAGATTAAAATATTTAATTATATTGCCTCTCGGCAAATTAAATATTTCTGACTATGGTTCTAGCTTTTAAATCTTCACTTTAATATTTCCCCACCTTTTATTTCACTTTGTATGCCATTGTGAAGTTCTTTTTATTTCTACTGCCTTACCATGGTCAAACTTATATCTCCCCGCGGTAAAACGGTACCTTGACCTTGACTGCTTTGGTGTCATTTATCACCTTACCGTGCTACTGTGGTTACCATTCTCATAGGTTACGGTATAGCGGTAATCGCTTACTGACTGCTACATTTCCACTGCTAGCCCGCTAACCGTTCACTGTTTCCGCTTCCATCAAAATCACCACGGTCACCGGCTTGACCACCAGTAGTACCACAGTGGCCCTTCACTGACTACTGCCTCGCCGATCACTCACCATCACCGCACCACCGCGGTCTATGTTTAGACCGCGCACGCTGGCATGATAATTTTTTTGTGCTTGATCGATAGCCGATACCCTCACCTTTGTCGATTGCTTCCCTATTTACTGTGTTACCATGAGTATAGATTTTACTGCATGCAGTATAGTGGTGGTTGTTTGATGACCACCAATTTGACCCTCTACTGCACAACTACGGACTATTTGAAGGCTATATGTGGTAAAGTGATAGGGAGAAAAATTTAAAGGGTTTAGGGCAGCAGTATAGGATATAAGTCTTTTTTTAGCCTTTATAAATTACCGTAAAGGAATCTGAATGATTTTGGATGGGAAAAATGAATTTTTAAGGAAAAGATAGGAAAATATTTGATTCAAATAGGTAAAATACCTTAGGATTTTCATGAAATTTTGGGTTCTAACAAGGTTAAGGGGAGAGGGGAGAGAGATAGAGGGAGTGAGTGAGTGAGTGAGAGAGAGACCTAAGAGAGGGAGAGGGGGTAGGAGGGAGAGTGTTGAGAGAGAGAGAGAGGGAGTGGGAGATAGATAGAGGGTAGAGGGTTAAGGGTAGATGGTTAAGGGTTGAGGGTAGAGGGTTTAAGGGTTTAAGGGTTAAGGGTAGAGGGATAAGGGGAGAGGGGAGGGACAAAGAAGGAGTGAGTGAGTGAGAGAGACTTGAGAGAGGGAGAGGGGGTAGAAGGGAGAGAATTGAGAGAGAGAGAGAAAGAGAGAGAGAGAGGGAGTGGGAGAGAGATAGAGGGTAGAGGGTAGAGGGTTTTAAGTGTTTAGGGTTTAGGGTTAAGGGTAGAGAGAGAGAGAGAGAGGGAAAGAAGGTAGAGATATTGAGAAAGAAGAGGCAAGGAGGGAGAGAGAAATAGGTATAGAGGGACAAATAGGTAGAGAGAAGTAGATATGAGAGAAGAGATAGAGGGAAAGGTAGGGATGGAGAGAGAGGTGATAAAAAACAAAGTGGTCTAGGTAGATATAAGTGGGAGGAGATAAAGAGAAGTAGAGGGTTGAGTGTTTAAAGGTTTAAGGGTTTATGGTTTAGAGTTAAGGGTAAAGGAGAGAGATATATAGGGAGTTAGTGAGATAGAGAGTAGATGGTTAAGAGTTAATGGTAAAGGGTAGAGGGTAGAGGGTAGAGGGATAGAAGGAGTGAATGAGTGCGAGAGACCTAAAAGAGGGAGAGGAAGTAGGAGGGAGAGAATTGAGAGAGAGAGAGAGAGAGGTTGAGGGAATTGGAGATAGATAGAGGGTAAAGGGTAGAGGGTTTAATGGTTAATGGTTAAGGATGGAGGGGAGATAGATAGAGGGAGTGAGTTAGAGAGAGAGACTTGAGAGAGGGAGAGGAAGTAAGAGGGAGAGACTTGAGAGAGAGGGGAAGGGAGTTGGAGAGAGATAGAGGGTAGAGGGTAGATTTTTTAAGGGTTTAGGGTTTAAGGGTTTAGGGTTAAGGTATAGTGGAGAGAGATAGAGGGAGAGAGAGAGGGAGGGAGTGGGAGAGAGATAGAGGGTAGAGGGTAGAGGGTAGTAGGTTAAGGGTAGAAGGGAGAGAGATAAAAGGAGTGAGTGAGAGAGAGAGACCTAGTAGAGGGAGAGACTTGATAGAGAGAGAGAGGGAGGGAGTGGGAGAAAGATAGAGGGTAGAGGATTAAGGGTATATTATAGAGGGTTTAAGGGGTAAGGTTTTAGGGTTTAGGGTTTAGGGTTAAGGGTAGAGGGGAGAGAGATAGAGGGAGTGAGTGAGTAAGAGACCTAAGAGAGAGAGGGGGGTAGGAAGGAGAGTGTTGAGAGAGAGAGGGGGATGAGAGAGAGTCTATATATCTCCCCTCCCTCTCTATCTCTCAAGTCTCTCCCTCCTACCCCCTCTCCCTCTCTCAATTCTCTCTCTCTATCTTAGTCACTCCCTCTATCTCTATCCC
>CM021107.1:145773764-145789837 GCA_007115665.2 Sequoiadendron giganteum | reverse complement strand
TTTTAAGGGTATAGGGCTAAGGGTAGATGGAAGAGACATAGGATTGAGTGAGTGAGAGAGAGAGACTTGAGAGAGGGAGAGGGTGTAGGAGGGAGATGGTTGAGAGAGAGAGAGGGTAGAGGGTTTAAAGGTTAAGGGTTTAGGGTTTAGGGTTAAGGGTAGAGGGGGGAGAGATAGATGGAGTGACTGAGAAAGAGAGACTAGAGAGAGGGAGATGTGGTAGGAGGGAGAGACTTGAGAGAGAGAGGGTAGAGGGTTTAAGGGTTTAGGGTTTAAGGGTTAAGGGTTTAGGGCTCAGGGTTAAGGGTATATAGGGGAGAGATAGAGGGATTTAGTGAGAGAGAGAGAGAGGGAGATAGTTAGAGAGAGATAGAGGGTATAGGGTTAAGGGTAGAGGGTAGAGGGTTAAAGGTAGAGGGGATAGAGATAGGAGTGAGTGATTGAGTGAGTGAGAGACTTGAGAGAGGGAGATGGGCTAGGAGGGAGAGAATTGAGAGAGAGATAGGGAGGGATGGAGTGAGAGAGAGAGATAAAGGGTAGAGGTTTAGGGTTTAGATTTTTAGGGTTAAGGGTGGGGGAGAGATGGGTCAGGTGAGTGAGGAGAGACTAAGAGAGGAGGGATGAGGGAGGGGTCTTGAGGGAGAGAGAGGGAGTGGAGCAAGAAGAGATGGGGGTAGAGGGATAAGGGTAGGTGGAGATGGGGTGAGTGAGTGAGTGAGTGAGGAGAGAGACTTGGAGATAGGAGGGTGGGAGGAGAGGCGTGAGATAGAGAGAGAGAAGGAGAGAAAGAGAGAGAGGGAGTGGAGAGATAGATGGGAGAGGGGGAGAGGATAAAGAGAGAGACTTGAGAGGGAGGGAGAGAGGGTGGGAGAGAGAGAGAGATGAGGGGAATGAGTTAGAGGTTGAGATAGAGATAGAGTAGAGATGGAAGGAGAGAGGGGAAGGGAGGGAGAAGTTAGAGAGAGAAGAAGGAAGGTGGATATAGATTGAGAGAGGGAAGGATGGAGAGAGGGAGAGAGAGAGAATGAGGCATAGAGGGATAGGTAGGTAGAGAGAAGTAGAGAGTTAAGGAGAGTTGGAGGGAGAGGTAGGGATGGAGAGAGAGAGGTAGGTAGAGAGAGTAAAGGGAGATATAGAGAAGTGGAGAGGGAAGGAGAGACAAATGGAGAGGTAGGGATCAATGGATAGATAAGGATTTAGAGAGAGGTGAGAGAGTGAAATAGAGAGAGAGAGGTAGATAAGGAGAGGGAGGAGAGATAAAGGGAAGTAAAGAATGGAGGAGAGAGGGAAGAAGAGGTAGGGAGGGAGAGATAGGTGAGATAGAGAGAGAGGAGGGAGGGAGGGATATTTAAGGAAAGAGAGGTGAGATAGAGAGAAATAAAGTAAAGAGGGAAGGGGGAGAGAGAGAGGTGATAGAGAGGAGTAGAGGCGTAATGAGGAAGGTAGATATATTGAGAGAGGGAAAGAGAGAGGGAGAGAAAATGAAGTATATAGGGGTAGGCTAGACAGAGAGATGTAGAGTGAATTTTGGTGGAAGAGAGAGAGGAGGGAGGGATAGGTAAAGATGGATAGTTGAGATAGATAGAAGGAAAGAGATATAGGTAGAGAGAGGACAAAGAGATATAGAAAGAGGGGGAGGGAGAGAGGAGAGATAGAAAGAGGGGGAGGGAGGAAGAGATAGAGAGAGTAGAGAGGGAGGAGAGAAATAGAGAGAGGTGATAGAGAGAGAATTAGAGAGGGAAAGAAGGTGGAGATATTGAGAGAGGAGGCAAGGAGGGAGAGAAAAATAGGTATAGAGGGACAACTAGGTAGAGAGAAGTAGATATGAAAGGAGAGATATAAGGAGAGGTATGGATGGAGAGAGAGGTAAGATAAAAATAGAGAGTAGAGAGAGATATATAGAGATAAAAGGAGAGGGATGAGAGATAGAAAAATGTAGAGAGGGAAGGAGGGAGGGAGATAGATATTGGAGAGGGAAGGAGAGAGATGGACATGTAGAGACATAGTTCTTGAGCTCAAGGAAGATATTGTAGATAAAGGGATGGAGATAGTGTGTGAGAGAGAGAGTGCTCTAGAGAATAAGAGGTGAAAATGAGTGAGATAGAGAGAGAAACATGAAATTTGACCTCCTAAGTACTAAAATTTGACCTCCTGATTACTAAAATTTGACATGCTAATTACTGAAATTTGACTAAGTCTAAAATTTTTAAGATCTTCCAAAAACTAGAATTTGCATTATAACTCTTAGAGATCTGAAATAATGTGATGATAAATTGGGTGTCATGGTGATGAGAAAATGCGATGAGTTGTTTGAAATAATGCCTCAAATAAATTCATCACCATGAGACCACATTTCTTTGAGGAAATGTTTCAAACAACTCATTTCCTTATCTATGCTATTGCTTACTATTATTAATTCATGTATTTCTTCCAAGCATCCATAGCATAGACAAGGCAATGAACTATTTTAAAATATTCCTCAATAAAAGGTGGTATCATGGAATGCCATGACAAGAAAATGTAATTGGTAGTTTCTCCAACTTATTACTTATGCTAATATCTGAATTAATTGTATCAATCCTTATGTTGACTTTCTAAACAACTATATTGTAGTTGAATTTCTTTCATTTATCAACATTTATTTATTAGTTATGGAATGTGGAGTAATGATTTGATTTTGAAAGATGTGCAATGCAATGTAATCAATGATATGAATATAAACTACACAAATCTATTAAGTACAATTCATTAGTTAAACTCTTTATTCTATTACCTACATGAAGGTTTGTCTAAATCCACTAGTACTGGGAGGTGTTCCCACGAAACCTCCAATATTAGCCTATTCAACATCCAAAAGAAAATATTAGAATACCATTCATATAAAAATGCTATTAAAATGTAATAAATTTATAAGTGTTTACTAGTTACATACCTCAATAGTAGATGCGTGTGGAGTAATAAGTAAGTGTAGGGCTGGTGTATCTAGTATCAACACTGTGATCCTAAAATTTTATATCATAAAAATAAATTAGTTAATCTTGCATTTCAAAAATGATATTTAATAAATTAAATTCACTGAACATGCTAACATTTATCTGAGTATCAATGCCATAAGCATCATTCAAAATGTTAGCTACCCTTGCAATCTCCATAGTTGCAAACGTATCATGTGTAGCAGCCTCCTGAGTGTTCGTGGGGTCATATGTACAAGTCACCCCGCAAACCTACCATGAATGGGGTGGAAACATACTATTCGAAGCCTCTACTAGATGGCACTGTACTATAGAACTAGGATGTTGGATGACAATCTAGGTGAAAGAGTTGATAGCTTGCAAAGTGTCTACCTCGAAACTCTCCTTCGTGATCGAAGGGATAACGATGTGCTCATGAGTTGGCCTAGCGAGAGGTCATCTTTCTTACTGCCTATGATCCTATCATGCACTAGGTCTATCTTGAGCCAACCCTCACCTCTCCCCTAGAAGTCCCTCATATAAAAATATTTCGAGATTTTGTTTAGGATGAACTCACAGTAGAGTTTTCTCAGGAAATACTGTTGGACTTCACAATTGTTGCATGGTGGGTAATCAAAAACCATGTACCACCTATTCAAAAAAAAGTTCCTAATCCCTTGGTGGTGGCACCAATGGGTATGAAAACTCTTCACGTTGAGGTCAAGATTTTGATTTGTGCATGGATCGGTTAATAATGAACACAAATCATATTTTGTATTTTTTTCATCTTTTACATCTTTAGATGATAATTTATCTATGTAAAAAATCCTAGCCACCTGCCTCCTATCCTGCCAAACACTTATTTGTTTTTTATTTCATCTACATGAAGTTTAACATTCCTTTAAGTGAATTTTCAAGTGTTCTTTCCATGATTGAACCTAAAGGATTGTTCAACCTCGTGATTAACTTCACAATATATTTTTAATTAGTTTCAATTACCCCCATTAAATTTTGCTAAGTGCTAGGAGGATGTTGAGGGATTGGTGGAGGAGATTGTTGTTGTGGTTGTTGAGGATTTTTCTCATTTTTTCGTTGCTATGGTTGTTGAGGATTTTTAGGATGGTTTTAAGGATCATTATCATTTCCTACAAATTAAACAAATGAATATAAAAAACAACCTAAAACTAACAAATTCACAAAAAATCACAAACAAAAATAAACAATCCTTACTTATTTAATGTCCCTATCAATGTGGTAGCATCCTAGTGACAAACTTGCAACAAATTAATGACAAAAATGCAAAAAAATCTCCCTCCAAAATGTGAACACACAAGAAGAAGGGTTTTTCAGCTGCGGGCTACTAAGAAAATAGTGGGAGTAAAAATGAAATTGATTTTCTTTTTTTCTTTTGATAATCTATAATGCGCTCACGTTATAGCGCGAGTGTGTAATATGTTCATTGTGTTCGAGCCTTAGGATCACTCACACCTAGCCATAACATGAGCACATTACAACGTGCTCGCGTTATAGCCTATTTTTTAAAAAAAAAACTTTGGCCACAATTTGGGCCCCCATCTTTTTGCATCCACCCCAAATTTAGGAGTTGATCCCAATGATGGGAGATCCACTTGTGGTTATTATTTGTTTGTTGGATCAGGTGCAATCTCATGGAATAGTAAGAAACAACAATCTATTTCTCTTTGTTCTACAAAAGTTGAATATAAATGTTGTACAAATGCATCCAAAGAAGCACTATGGAACTAAGAAGATTACTTGAAGATTTGGGTCTACCTCAAAAGGATCCTACTCCTTTATATTGTGATAAGGGTAAGTGCAAGAAGTTGAGTCCACGAAACATGAAATTTTTTACCTTAGCCAAAAAAATGAAATCAACATTGCAAAAACAAGATCTCGTTTAGATTTGGGCTCCCGAGCCTGAAATTAAAAAATGGGATCTCGTTTAAAGTGGGATCTTGTTTTTTAAAAAATGGGATCTCATTTAAAGCGAGATCCCACTTTAAACGAGATCCTATTTTTTAAAATACGGGATCCCATTTTTAAATTCAGGCTCGAGAACCTGAACCTAAATGGGATACCATTTTTTAATAAACGAGATCCTATTTAGGTTCGGGTTCCTGAGCCTAAAATTAATAAACAAGATCTCGTATTTTTAAAAACGGGATCTCAATTAAAATGGGATCCTGGTTTTTTAAAAAAGCAGGATCCCGCTTTTCAAAAAATGGGATCTTGTTTTGAAAAGTTTATGTTTTTGGAAATAGTCCATTTTAAAAACCATTTGTGGAAATTTTTCAAAATAGGATCCCATTTTGAAAACTTTCAAAAATGGAAAATTTTAATTTGAAATGGGATCCCATTTTGAAAATTTCAAAAATGGATTTTTTTCCATTTTTGGCAATTTTCAAAACTGGATCCCATTTTGTAAAAGCATAAAATATGATTTTTTAATAAAACGGGATCCCGCTTTACAAAGCGAGTTTCCTAAAATTTGAAATTAGATTTGCTTTGTGGTCAGGTTTCTGCCTTGTATTTTGGTTCGAGAAAAACATTGGGAATCCAAACCTAGGCCTTCAACCTGGTTTGACCTGCAAGTTGAAGGTCCTAACAATGTCAGAGAAAAATACCGAGTTTGGACATATGGCTAATGACTCTTTTTGTAGAGTTTTTTGACAAAATTAAAATCCATTTTAGATGAGACAATGCAGATTCCAAATATGTAATTTTTTTAACAATTGGATTATTTTTTCTATTTTTCAATTAATTTCTGATGAAACTGGTCCATAAACTTTAAATATCAAGGTTTTTCACTATTTTAATAACTTTTGATCAACATAACATTTTGATGAATGGATCAAGCATGAGAACAAACTTCAGACAATTCTTTTCAATTTAAAAAAAAATCAAAAAATGATAAGTTTAGGTCATCTTATGCATGTCATACATGACGATTTTTCAAAACAAAAAATATGCCTAGTAAAAAATTAACAAAAAAAACACATTTAATAAAAAATTACAAAAAATATCGAAAAGAAAGCTTCAGACAAATATTTTCCCAAAAGTATTTAGAAAAATACGATAATTTAGGTCAAATAATGGATGTTGTACATGTGCATGGTATGGTAACAAAAAGTGACTTTTAAACAGTGGTTTTTAGAAATACCTATTGAAATTCAATTTGTACAATTTGGGTATTGAAATAAATTACATATTTGAAAACTAGACTCCGAGTACTACATTTTATGATTAGTGATTTTTTTGAAGATTTCATATCTAATTGCTTAAAATTTTAAGGTCAAATGTGTCAAATTCTGAAAATTAGGGAAAACACTTCCACTTTTTGGCCAAAAAGTGGACTCAACTTCTTGCTAGCACCCATAATCAAAGTGCCATTGCTTTGACAAAGAATCCTATTTTTTATGCAAGGACCAAGCATATTTCTCTTCAACATCAGTTCATTAGAGAGCACATTGAAGACAAGAAAATTTATCTTTTGTATTGTAAAGGTGAAGATCGAATTGTAGATATTCTCACCAAATCTCTTTGTAAAGATAAATTTCTCTTTCATTGTAAAAATCTAGGATTACATCCCATTGAAGGGCTTGATGTAAACTCCCAAATTAAAGCTTAAGGGGGCATGTTAGAAGATTAATCTTTACACATGTTTGCCAAAGGTTATTATTTAATCTTCTCACATGTGTGAGAATGACTCATTTTATTTTTAATTCCTTTATTAAGGAATATCTATAGCCACCTCCTTAAGATGTTCTTGACACATTGCACACACATAGATGAATGGTGTCATTAATTGAGTTGAGAGTTATGTTCTAACTCATCTTTTCACCTCTATTTATTGAGGTGCCTCTCCTCTCATTTTTCATATTCAAGCAAGAAAGCTTAAGGCTTAAGTGATCTCTCTCTCTCTCTCTCGCTCTCTCATTCTTAGGCATTTTTCCTCCATTCATAATATTGGATTTTTTTAATTCCCTTATCAAATTCTTGTGTCTCATTTGCATTTGGTGGTGCTTGGTTTGGCTTCTCTATTTCTTATTAATCTCTTTCCTTCAAACAATTCTCATCAGTTATTACTTTTCGTTGTTCATTTATTTTTCCTTTTAGAGTTAGAAGTGCAAACATCAAGGAATAGAACCTAGATCTTAGTTTTCCAAAACCCTAATAGGGACCCATTTTCCAATAAAGGAAAATGAGTCCTTAGTGACCCAAAAACAAGTTGTCTCTGAGGTACACATTGTTTCCTCCTTCCAAAACCTCCCTTATGTTTTCTATAATAGTTAGGAGTCATTTCTGAGAGTTATTTAGGCATTTTAACCCTCATAAATGAATGAGAACTTAGAAAACTTAGGGGTTTATCATCTTGGTGATTTAAACCCTATATTTTTCTTCATTTCAATAACAAATGTATTTCCTTTGGAAAATTTTGTATTAGAAAGTGCTACTCATATTTAATCTTATAATTTTTAGGTATATAGTACAATAATTGATAAACTCATGAGCCTAAAACATAAAATAATATAAAAATGTGAGAGTTTGGGAGTTGAGGATGATTAATGACTTATAATCCCTAAGGAGCATGCCTAGATGAAAACTCTTGAAACATGTGTAAGAATAGGATGTTTGTTTTGGGGATCAAAAGTACTTTATAATCCATGCTCAAAGTAAATATTTATGGGTGTCTACATGTCTTAACTTTGAAAAATTATTTAAGGTAAAACATTGGAGATTGAGGATTAATAGATAATAGAATAGAAAAGTTACCTAAAATGTATGAAGATTAAATAAAAACCAAAACTATGACTTTGAAAGATAGCATAGTATAAAACTTCAAAGTTTGGTGCCTCTTACTTATAGGAGATGGTAGCTCCTTCCTAGGATCCTCAACTCGCGAGAAAAAAACACCCTCTCACACACATGAGAGAAGCACAAAGAATATTCTTCCAAATATCCAAGATGTTATTCAAAAATGGAGATGATAGAATACATGTACAATACTTTTAAAGGTGTGAGAAATGAGATAGGTGAACAACTACCCGATACAGGAAAACTGCCTAAGTAATTACCTTAAGTTAAAAACATACACTAACACTTCCCCTATGTGCAAACTTAGGGAGATTAGTATGAAAAATGAAATCCAATATGGGTTCCAGATACAAGGCCATGTTAGGTACCCATGCACAACTTCTATATAGTGCAATCTCTCACAACCAAAGAAAAGGAGAAAAACCTTGTGGGAGAAAACTCCTCTCTAAAAAAGAGAAAATAAAAATAGGTTGGAAAAGTGAAGGGAGGAGGACTTCACAAGACCCCCCAAGGATAACTCCCACCACTAATCTTAGAAAAATACAAAAGGAGAGAGATTATGAAGCCCCCTATAGAAAAGGGTAGAAATATTGAGGACGCCCCCCCATGTTGAAGAAACTCTTGTGCTAATCCTGGAAGTTTGAGGAATATCCCATGTTTGCAAACAACATGCCTCCCTTTAGGGAGAAACAACCACTGATGCAAGAGAAACTCCAACTCTAAAACAAGAGAAGAGAGAGGAATAATCAACCTAAGACATGCATCTAAAATCTATCTCGGTGCCTCCACGTAACCAAATGTTGCATCATGATCAAGTGAAACCTCAAATGAAGAAGGTGGATAAACAAGACCATGTGGAAAATATAAAGCAACGATCTTCAAAGGCATACATGGTGTGATAGCAATTCATATATTTTCATAAAAAATAAGGGATACACCCTCAAATGTATCATCCAAATCAGAAATGTGAGATTCACAAAACAACTCTCCAAGACTTTTCAAGTGGCTATCCCACAAAGAATGATATAAAGGATCAAAAACATCATATTGTGTTGAAGAACCAACCTCTAAAGCAATAGGAGATGAATCAACATAGGTCTAAATAACTCCTAAGTTCAAATGACCAATCTCTCCTAAAGAATTTCTATCAACACTAGCAAGAGGGATGCAAGGGTCATAATCATCATCATCAATAAAATGAGAAAAGGCATAGAGACAAGACGCACGATCAACTTCACCAACAAAAGTGACTTTTCCAATATCAACCTCTTTAATGAAAGCAAAATCTTTAGTGAACTCTACAATCTAAGGTACCTCACCATGAGTAATTTGATAGATGGAAAGTAGATTTGTGTGCAAATCAGGAATACACAGTACCTCTGAAACAACCATCACCAATCTCAACATTGCCTATCCCTGCAACATCAAAAAACTTAAAGTATCCCAACAAAATCTTAGAAGTATCGGTAGGATGAAGACCCAAAAAAGGATAGGGTGTAAATCCCATGTGATGATATGCTCTTGAATTAAAAAACTATCTATCACAACCAAAATGAATTATAAAAATTACTAATGCATGTCCTTTGTGTTTATCTTATTTAACTTTCATTCCATTTGTAAATCATGATTTCCTTGACTGTGTATGTTTGGATGAAGGTGAAGGTGATGCAGATGGAGATGTTGTAGAAGAAGGAGTCACAAAAGGAGAAATCATTAGACTCTATCTTAGCCTTAGGTTTCTTCTTCCATTTGCTCTGAGATTCTTGTGCAACTAATGAATGATTCATAGAGACCCCCTCTAACTAGGCAATTTTGGCTTGCTCCCTCATTAAATAGTCATAAAATGTCTCAATAGAAGACATTTTGAATGTATTTTCCAAAGCATCCATGGTGGAGTAGAAGGTACAAGAAAAAATACAAATGGATTTCTCATCTTAGAAAAAAAAGAAAATGAACTCCTTATTAGTTTTATCCTCCCACATCTCACCAATTGTGACCTCATAGATTTGAGCTTTACTAGGAAATCATCAATGAAATGAAATGCATCAAAGAGAAGAGAAGTTAATTCTACCTCTAGTTGCAAAGCATGAAACTCAGTGATGTGACTGGAAATAGGTTTTTGAACTCATCCCATACCTCCTTGGGTGTATTACTCTCTTCAATGTGGAAAAGAAGATTGTGAAAAACATGCAAAGCTATCAGAGCCATAGCTTTGTCACACTTGTTTCTATGAGAAAATGTTTCATAATCCTTGGTAAAATTGGGTTGTTTATCATTCAATGTGGACCAAAAAACCTTAGATTGGAGCACCCTATGCATTTGAATCTTCTAGGTATGATAATTATGGGGGGTTAAAAGTTCAACTGAATCAGGAGTAGCCGTGACAACAATTTGCACCAAAAGAAAGAAAAATACACCAAACTAATATAACTGAAACGTCCAAAAATATCAACCAATTCAACCTCTAAAGATTTTATTTTCCAACATCCAAAAAAATCACTTAGGAATAAAAAAGACTAAATATGTACCTAAATCTCGAAAAAGAATTTTCCACCTTAGGAGGCATTTGTGGTAGGTTCCCACACCACATGAGAGGCAAACAAATGCACCAATAGCTATCACATCATGCACAAGTCACCAGCACACTAGGTGCAAGATAGCCTCTTCAAAACTTGTGAGGCTTGCTCACAACAACCAAAGGGAGTGCAAAGCTATTTTAATAGCTAAAATATACCCCACGCTGCCAATATGGGATGATTTTCCTAGCAATGGTTAAAAATAGTGAATTTATTTTTACACACCTAGTAAGAATGAAATTATGCCCAACAAGAAAATGGAAAGGAAAAAGGAAACCCTAAATGAATATTTAGGGGAAAAATTATGAGAGAAATAATCTTTGCCCAAACTGATCTCCAACAAATTATTACGCTTAACCAAATAGGAAAAACACCATACTCCAATTCAACATAGCTTTGAAACCCTAAAATTCCACAAAAAATATTGATTGTATATTTGTGCGAGGTGTAGCATGAAGGCTCCACGATGGGGTCAAATACAACATACAATCCACCTCCCCGTGTTGTCAAGGAGAAACCCACACTCAAATGCTACTTACGATCTAAAAAAAAGTAACTAGATAAAAAGGTGCAGTGGTCATAGAGAGAATACACTACTACCTTTGATAGTTTGTTCCCTTCTATAGATTTCCCTATGCTCTGAGGTTTCATGCGTCATCCTAGATCAAAAATCACACGTTCAAAAATAGATAAAGAATGTCAAATACCTTTGGATAGTGATCTGGAAACTCACGCCTGACAAAGAACTTGAAGAATAATTGACAATAATAACAACTTTGAATTTTAATAAATTTCAAATGCCAAAAATAATGTTCAGTAGGAAAAAATAATGCCTAGATCTCCTCGATAGAAACTCTCCTAAAGGATGAGTAGTAGGAGGAGTTTTATTACCATGTAGGAGATGGCAGCTCCTTCCCAGGATCCTCAATCTACAAAAACAAACCTCCCTCACACAAACATGATAGAAGAACAAAGACTATTCTACCAAATATTCAAGATGTTATGAAGAAATTGAGATGATAAAATACATAGTGTATAGGCCTTTTAAAGGCATGAGAAATGAGACGGTTGAAAAACTACCTAATACAGGAAAATTTCCTAAGTAATTATGCCTAAGTTAAAAACTTAACACTAACATTACTAACATCCACTTGAGGCAAGATGAGAAAGGAAACTCTACTAGATTTAAATTATTACTAGATTGACACTCAACATCATTTGAGATTATTTTTTGTGAAATTCTATGGGAAATGTCTATAAGTTAGGAGCTTTGGATATTGAATGAGAGGTCCTTTAGCCCACTAGAATCCTACAAGAACATGTTTCTCAAGAATCTCAATGAGTTGCCTTTTTTTAAATTTCTCTCTTTGTTAATTTTGTGTGGGGATCTTTGGGACTTATAAAGGTCAACCATAAGGTGAAAATTTCTACATTCAAACCAAAAGTATAAAATTTCAAATTCTTTAATGATCATCCCTCATGTAGGAATTCAATGGAGAAAGGGGAAATTATAAGTTTGAGATAAATAGAAGTAGGCCCTCCTAAATTTGTAATTTTTTGAACTTTCGAATTTTAATCTATTTACAGTCCTAGCACTTTGTGGAAGAATGATGTGGAAGTGTTGGCAATACAAGGGCAGACAACTAAGAGGGGGGGTGAATTAATTATCACAAAATTTTAGACTTATTAAACTTATTAACCCATATTCTAAGATATGATCAATAACCATCAAAGCATAAATCAACAACACATCATAAAAACACATAATACCAAGATTTTTGCATGGAAACCCTGTTAGAGGAAAAACCATAGTGGAGGTTAATCCACAAGTTATACCCTGTTAAAAGTATAAGAAGAATAAATGAGAAATTCACATGTATTCAGGCACACTGCCTAAAGCTCACTGCTCAAATACAAGGGAAGACTCACTGTCTTACAAAAATATTCAGATAAAATCCATCTGAAGAATTTGAACTGAGAAAGTAGCATCTGCTAATGCCGAAGTATAGTTCCAGTTAAGCACATGAACACTTCTTCACTCTTCTTCACTCTTTGTTCTTCCTTTGAATGATCTGAACCTTTTTCACATATAGAATTTGCACACTTCATACTCACACTTATGCATGTCTCAACTGAGATAAAAAATCACTCATATATATCCACAACAAGGAATTGCATTGCTTCATGTCAACTTTAAAAAAATAATTAAATGAATGCAAATGTTGGCCCAAAACAATAAAGATTATTAGTGCCAATCAACCAAGTTCGGCCACAACATATTAGAGACCTAAAACAATAACCTTGAACACAAAACACCTTCTCCACAACATGCTTCAATCACCTGTCGACCATGAACATGAAAAACATGAACACGCAAGATAAAATCTCGGATTGTGAGCACAAAAATCAATGCAGATGTGCAGCACAAATAGAACATGATCTAGTAACATACAAGAACAACATACGAACATACAAAATAACCCAGGTTACCAGAATGACATATTCTTCTTCCATGAACACTAGTTATAGTAACAAAATAATTGTCGAAACACAAAAACTTATAACTTGCTCAAATCTTCATGTGCACCTCTGAAACTTATAGAGTAAAACCTAGATAGGCTTTTCAAAAAACCCTTTAATCCACAACTACTCACCATCAACATACTAAATTTTCCAACAAACTAATCTTTCACTGCTTCACAGATAACCTGTAACATATTTTATTATAATTTTCTCAATATCCTCGATGTATATATAGTCTTAAACACATTAATGCTAATAGTGTTGGCATCAATGATAACCACATATCAAAAATAAAACCACAACATCCAACAATCACCCACTTTGGAATTGATGGAAACACATGAAGTGAAAAACACCATCAACACAACTAACTCCAACACTCACTCCCCCTTAGGTTCTAAATCTTTCCTTCTATAGATAACTCTTCTCCCCTTTTCTTTTTAACTCTTTGATAGTTTTTCACATTAATCTTCTCCCCCTTTGACATCAATGACAAAGATACACAAGCTTTGAACCAAATATTTGAATCATCTAACTACTCCCCCTAAGTAGTAGCTACCACAACATCAATCTAGATGAAGATATGACTATGAAATGCATGGACTGATGCAATTTCTTGCATATTAGTTCTGATTAGGAGGGGTAATCACCCCTAACTTCCCTCTAAGATACTCAAAAGTATCCTTATACAAAGGCTTAGTAAAGATGTCTGCAATCTGTTCCTTAGTAGCCACATAATCCAGTCTAACTTCCTTATCACTCACTTTGTCTCTCAAAAAGTGGTACTTGATACATATATTCTTGGTCTTTTAATGCAACACCAAATTCTTAGAAATGTTTATAGCACTTGAATTATCACAAAATATAGCAATAGGTTCATCATACACAACTCTGATATCTTTTAACACCTACTTCATCCACAATATTTGAGTATAATTGTTAGCAACAACAATATATTATGCCTCTACAGTAGACAATGAAATGGCATTCTACTTTTTACTTAACCATAAAATCAACTTCTTTCCCAAGAAAAATGTGCCACCACTAGTACTTTTCCTGTCATTCACACCTCCTACCCAATTAGCATTAGTAAAGGCACTCAAAGTAAGATCATCATCTATAGGATACCATAGGCCAAAATCAACCATTTCTTTCAAGTGTCTGAAAATTATCTTCACAATAGTCACATGAAATTCCTTAGGATCGGCTTGAAATCTTGTAAGAATGCATAGAGAATTCATGATATCAGGTCTAGTTTGAGTCAAATAAAGAAATTTGTCAATCATTGATCTGTATCTAGTCTGATTTTCCTTTGGAGAATCACCATCTTGTGTCAACTTACATCTGGTCACCATGGTTGTACTGACTTGATTTGAGTCTTCCATACCAAAATTTTTTAGCAATTCTCTCACATACTTGGAGTGATAAAGATCCCTTTATCTGACTAAGTAAATTGTAATCTCAAAAATAATTTCAACTCTCCAATTACTGGCATCTCAAACTCATTTTGCATCTCATTTGCAAATTTCATGCACAAATCATCATTTCCTCCAAAAAGGATATCATCAACAAAGAATTCCACAAAAAAATATTTATCATCATCAATCTTGAAATACATATTACTATTAGCAATACCTTTGTTAAATCCAAGCTTCAATAAATACTTATCCAATATGGCATACCAAGCTCTAGGGGCTTACTTGAGTCCATACAATGCTTTCTTCAACCAAAAAACTATATATCCCTTATCAGTCAATTGAAATCCATCAGGTTGTTCAATATACACCTCTTCTTCTAACTTTGGGTATGTGCAGGATCATCATGGAAAAAATAGGCCCTTAAGTGGCAATGAAAATTTAGAAAAATTAGAGTTAGGCAACTTGACATAAAAATTTGAATAAGTTATCTATATTATTAAAAAAAAATGTAAGAACAGAATCTTTAGAATATTAAATGTAGTTTCTAAACTACTAGATATATTTAAAAAAAATAAAAATCTATTTGGTGAAAATTTGAAATTTCAATGCAGCAGTACTTAAATTTCAGGGAAAAAAAAAGTAGGTGTTTGTCTGACCACCCTAACCACAATAAAATGATAATATTTTTTAATAAAATTTTATATATAAGTAGAGGACTCATGTTCCAATGTGATGCATATTTTTTTGTATTTTTTTTTCAAGTAAATAATTAATTATGATTTTTTTATTACAATCAGCCTATGATATGGTTTGAAAGATATAGATGTTTTTCAATCAGCCTATCAATCAGGACTTTAATCATAATTCAAATAGAAAATGAATAATAATTATTTATTAATTTCAAATTAAAGCATAATTTATATTGGTAGAAAGCTGTGAATCTCCTTTAAAAACCCTTTTCGTTTCATCAATTTAGGGTAAAAAAAAAGTTGTCAGCCACATGGGCGAAGTCTAGAAAAGCAAGGTAAGCTGTTAAACACGTTTTTTGTGTTGACTTCTTATGATTAACATGTCCTAGCCAAATTTCGAAGAAAACCCAAGGCTAATCCCTAGGTAGTAGGTTTTGTGTCAAACATATCGGATATCTGATTTTTTTTATATATAATTTAAAAAAATCTAATATAGTTTTTAATATACGATTTACAAATTTGAAAATTTCAAATCAAATATCCAATTTATTATATATATATAATTTTTAAAAATCTAATATATTTTTTAATATATGATTTAAAAAATTGTAATAAATAATTTATAGTTTATTTTAATATATCTAGTTGAGAATATACAATATAGTTTATAATTCAATTAATTTATGATAATCTCTTATAGAATTATGTATAATATATAATATATTATACTATTATGTACAATATATAATATATTATATTATTATGTATAATATTTAAATATTTTTTATATATTCTAGTTAATGTATAAATATTTATATATATATATATTAAGTTAATATATAAAATATTATATAACTAATTAATATTACTAATATATTAAATATTTAAATATTCTATCTTTCCTTCTCTCTCTCCCTCCCTCTCTCCATCCCCCCCCTCTCTCTCTCTCTCTCCTTCCCCTCTTCCCCTCCCCTCTCCCTCCCCCCTCCTAATTATCTCTCCCCTTCTTCCCCTCTCCCTTTTGCCTCCAAATTCTCTCTCTCTCTCTCTCTCTCTCTCTCTCTCTCTCTCTCTCTCTCTCTC
>CM021107.1:145689634-145773664 GCA_007115665.2 Sequoiadendron giganteum | reverse complement strand
TCTCTCTCTCCTTCCCCTCCTCCCCTCTCACTTCCCTCTCCTAATTCTCTCTCCTCTCCTTCTTCCTCAGCCTTCCCCTCTAATTGTCTTTACATCTTCTCTCCCTGCTCTGTTTGTTTCTCTCTCTCTCTCTCCTCATCTCCTCTTCCACCCTCTCTCCTTCCCCTAATTCTCTCTCCCTCTCTCAGACCCTTCTTCCCCTCTTCCCCTCTCTCTCTCCCTCCTTCCCCTCCCCTCCTCTCCCTTCCCCCTCCAAATTCTCTCTCCCCTCCTTCCCCTCTCCCTTATGCCTCCAAATTATCTCTCTCTCACTCTCTCTTTCTCTCTCTATCCCCCCTTCTCGCTCCCCCCCCTCCCTCTCTCTCCTTCCCCTCCTCCCCTCCTCCCCTCTCCCTCCCCCCTTCTAATTCTCTCTCCCCTCTCCCTTTTGCCTCCCAATTCTCTCTGTCTGTCTGTCTCTCCCCTTCCCCCCCCTCTCTCTATCTCTCCCCTTCCCCTCTCCCTTGCCCCCCTCTCTCTCCCTCCCTCTCTCCTCTCTCCAACTCTCCCCTCTCTCTCTCCCACTCTCTCTCCCTCTTAGGTCTTTCCCTCTCACTCTTTTCCCCCCCCTCTCTCTCTCCTTCTTTCCCTCTCCCTCCCCTCCTAATTCTCTCTCCTTCCCCCCTCTCTCTCTCTCTCCTCTCTCTCCTTCCCTTCCCTGGTTCTCTCCCCTCTCTCTCCTTCTTCCTTCTTCCTCTCCTTTCCCTCCTCTCTCTCTCTCTCTCTCTCCCTTTCCCTCTCTCTCTCTATCTCTTGTCCACCCTACACCTCCTAATTACTCTTGGGTCTATGTGTGCCACAAATCGGATATCAGTTTCAAATCAGATATCCATTTCAAATTCCATTTTTTGACACCAAAATTTTACCGCCACAATACATTTTTAAATGTTTTCAAATATTGCCCAACCTTGATTTTTTATACTTTAAAAAATTAGATATCCGATTTGTAAAAATTAGGCTTGGGTATTGCTATGGAACAATGTACTGACACCCAACCCAAAAGAAAGTTAACTCGGGATTTCCGCATTTTTTGGCGAGTGAAAAACACTAATTTTTCCTATTGCCACTTTTTGGCCCATCATGATCCTGCACATGCCCTCTCCATTTAGAAATGTTGACTTGGCATCAATCTAATAAACTTTGTAGTTTTTGTAAGCAACATACACAAGAAAAAATCTCAGGACTTCAATTCTAGCAACAGGAGCAAAGGTCTCTTCAAAGTCAACTCCCTCCATTTGAGAGTGTCCTTTACACACCAATATTTCTTTGTTTATGATAGCTTCATCTTGTTTCTAAAGACCCATTTAGTTCCAATTACATTTTTGTCTTTAGGTCTAGGAACAATAATCCATGTATTATTCTTCTCAATTTGTTGTAGTTCTTCTTTCATTGCTTCAATCCAATGTTAATCTTTGCATGATTCATTGACATTACTTGGCTCAATCTTTGAGATCAAACAATATTTTTCTACAATTCTTCTCCTAGTCTGGACACCTTTGTTCTTATCACCTATAATCTGATTTTCTGAATGATTTAATCTCACATACCTTAGAGTCTTAGAATGTTCTTAAATTTCAGGCTCTTGTGATCTCTCTTCTATATTTTTAGTAGTCTCTCCTTTTTGATCTTCTTGATTCACCAAAATGATCTGAACTTGACTTGAAGTCTGACTCTTCTTTGTATTTGTCATTTTGATCATCAAAATCATATCCACAGGTTCTGGGTGGTCTAGCAATGTCTTCATCAACCTTAACATTTGAACTTTCAACCATTTTCTTCAATATCTTGTTATAGCACCGATAGGCCTTGCTCTTAGTAGAATAGCCAAGAAATATCCCTTCATCACTTCTAGCATCAACCTTTCCTATGTCTTCATCTCTTCTAATATAGCATTTACTCCCAAATATTTTGAAATATCTAATAGTAGGCTTATGACCAAACCATAGCTCAAAAGGAGTCTTACTAGTATTACCTTTGATTTATACTTAGTTGAGGATATAAACAATGGTACTCACAACTTCTCTCCAATAGATATGAGGCACATTTCCTTCCAACATCATACTCCTAGCAGCATCTAGAATTGTCATGTTCTTTCTTTCCACACCTCCATTTTGTTGAGGGGTTCATAGTGCAAATAATTGTATCTATATCCCATGTTCTCCACAAAAAGAATTCAACTCACCAAAAACGAATTCACCACCTCTATATGATCTCAGACATTTAATATTTAGACCTATCTTTGTCTCAACCATAACCTTAAAGATCTTGAACTTCTCTAGATCTTCAGATTTCTCCCTTAAGAAAGTAACCCACATCATCCTAGAGTAATCATAAATAAGAAATATGAAGTACTTGTAACCTTGCAGGCTTCTAATTCTAGCAGGACTACACAAGTCAGTATGCATAAGTTCCAAAAATTCATTTGAACAATGTTGTTTTCTGCAAAATGGAATTTTAGTTTGTTTTCTTGACTGACATTCCTTGCATATGGAATTAGTAGGTTTTAGCAACTTAGGAAGATCTCTCACCACTTGAGAAGAACTTATCTTGATAATGTTGTCAAATTTTACATGACACATTCTTCTATGCCACACCCAACTTTCATCAACTTGATCAATCAAACAATATTTACTAGTAGTATTTAGATGAAATATGTTGCCTTTTGTTTTTGTACCTAAAGCAATCACATTTCTTGAACTTCCCAATATTCTGCACTTTCTATCCTTAAATTGAAGATTATATCCCTTGTTAACCATCTGCCCAACACTCAAAAGATTATGCTTCAAACCTTCAACATAAAGAACATCATCAGTATTATGCTTACCATCAAAAGAAATACATCCTTTGCCATGAATTATACCACCATTGTTATCACCAAATCTTACAACACCACCATCATACTTTTCCAGGCCTCCAAATTTTTGTTTATCACATTTCATGTCATGTGAACATCCATTATCAATTACCCACTCATATTTTTCTTCAACTCAAGCAACTAGGGATTTTTCCACATTTGTACAACTAGCAAATTCAATAGACACATGATTATTTTCCTTGATAACAATAAATACAAACTCATCTTCACTTTCATTCCCTTTGTCAGACTCATCATCTGTCACACCTTCATTAGCAACATAATAACACTTCTTTTGAAATTTAGGTGTGTAAGGTCTTGGCTTAGGAACTCTTTCTGGACACCTTGATGCAAAATGACCTATCTTATTGCAAGAAAAAAATTTAATAGGAAACTTTCCTTTATACTTACTTTCTCCTTTGGCTTCCCTTTTGACAATAATTGCTTCAAGCTCATTCAATTTTGTTTCTTCTTCTCCAATCTGTCATATTTCTTCCTCATACTTGAATATCTTTCTAGAAGAACTTTCACCTACATCATATCTCTGCTTGTCTCTCCTAGAAGTAGCATATTTGAATGCAGATTCTATCTTAGGAAGGGCATCACTGAATTCACTCAACTCAAAAGCAGTAAGTTTACCAATCAACGTATCTTTGGTTACATTTGTCATAGTTTGAAGCTCATCAATAGTTGTAGCGTTAACTTTGTATGCAATAGGCAAGGATCTAAGCACTTTAGCAACAATCTCTGATTCATCCAACTATCAACCAGAACATCTGATACCACACAGAAGTTCATTCAATCTTTGCATGAAAGTAGTAATATTTGCATCATCACCCATTTTCAACAATTCATATTTCCCTTTCAGACTTTGTAGTTTAGCAATCTTCACATTAGCATCACCTTCATACAAGGTTTCCAACTTTTTCTAGATCCCATAATCAGTTTTCAGCTCCATAACATTTGTCATCTCAAAATCAGTCAGAGCACTCAACAATGCAAGTCCTTAGCCCTGATATTATATTCAACATCCCTAATATCAGTAGTAGTAGTAGGACCATTCTGAGAAATAACATACCTATTACTTGTAATGTTCCAATAGGATTCACCAATGCATCGCAGATGACAGTCCATTCGAGTCTTCCATAGAGAATAATTTTTCCCATCAAATCTTGGACTATCCTTATTATATGTCGGCATCCTAGATCACCTCAAGCTATTATAATTCTTCCAATGAACCTGCTCTAATACCAATTGTTGGCAACACAAGGGCAAACAACTAAGAGGGCAGGTGAATTAGTTGTCACATAATTTCAAACTTATTAAAATTATTAACCCTTATTCTTAGATCTAATCAATAACCATCAAAACATAAATCAACAACACATCAGAAACACACATAACACCAAGATTTTTATGTGGAATTATTGTTAAGGGAAAAACCATGGTGGAAGTTAATCCACAAGTTATACCCTATTAAAAGTATAAGAAGAATAAATAAGAAATGTACATGCATTCAGGCACACTGCCTAGAGCTCACTGCTCAAACACAAGGGAAGACTCACTATCTTATAGAAATATTTAGATTAAATCCATCTGAAGAATTTGAACTGAGAAGTAGCATCTGCTAATGCCTAGGTACAGTTCCAGTTAAGCACATGAACACTTCTTCACTCTTCTTCACTCTCCGCTATGCCTTTGAATGATCTAAACCTTATTTGCACATAGCATTCACACACTTTGCACTAACACTTATGCATGTCTCAAATAAGATTAACAATCATTCATATATATCTGCAACAAGGAATTAAATTGCTTTATGTGAGCTTCAACAAAATAATATAATGAATGCAAACTTTCAGCCCAGAACAATAAAGATTATTAGTGTGAATCAACCAAGGTTGACCACAACATACTAGAGACCCAAAACAATAAACTTCAACACAAAACACCTTCAAAGATTCTTCCTTGAAGATCCACAACATGCTTCAATCAAACTGTTGGCCATGAACTTGAAAAACATGAAAACGCAAGAGAAAATCTCATATCGTGAGCACAACGATCAATGCAAATGTGCAACACAGATAAAACATGATCTAGAAACATCCATAAATATTACAGGAACATACACAATAACTCAGATTACCAGAATCACATATTCTTCTTCCATGAACACCAGTTATAGTAACAAAATAATTGTCAGAACATAACAACTCATAACTTGCTCAAATCTTCATACACACCTCTGAAACTTATGGAGTAAAAACTAGATAGGCTTGTCAACAAACCTTTTAATCTACAACTACTCACCATCAACATATTGAATTTTCCAACATATTGATCTTTCACTGTTTCACATACAACCTATAACATATTTTATTACAATTTTCTCAATATCCTTGATATATACAGTCTTAAAGATATTAATGTTAATAGTTTTGACATCAATGACAACCATAACATCCAACAGGGAGTTCCATGAAGGTTCAAACATTGCACTAAACAATTTATCTCCACCTACTAATTCAAATTTCACATTCTACATTTTTCTCAAAATATTGGTTTTGGCTAGAAACTCTATGGGTTTTGTAGTGATTGCAAGCAGTAAAGGACATCTGAAGATTTGGAAAAATGAAACTAGTCCTTCCAAACTCCGCAATCTCATACATAAAAAAATAAAATCACTTTGCACCACAAATCCAAAGACTTTGCAAGAAACCAATAGAAAACTAAAGATAATATTATAAAGACACATATCCAATTGTCCATATAGACTCTCCAAAATAAACTTAATAAAAATAATTCTAATAATCCTAATATTTACATACAATCCCCATTTATAATTTTGTCATATAGAAGTTTCTAATGCTAAGTTTATCCTACAAAATTATTCTTCAAGACATGGAAAAATATAAATGTGCAAACCACATGGAAGATCTGAGGCTCAAAAAACCCATCAACTAAAGGGAGCTGGAAGAATCCATCCACAATAACATGAATTATTCTGAAAGAGTCGTTTATGATTTTGTCATAGAAGCTTCTAATGCTAAGTTTATCCTACAAAATTATTCTTCAAGACATGGAAAAATATAAATGTGCCAACCACATGATAGATCTAAGGCTCAAAAAACCCATCAACTAAAGGGAGGTGGAAGAATCCATTCACAATAACATGAATTAAGTTTGAAAGAGTTTTAATGAGCAAAAAATACGCTACACGTTCTACTTAGCAAGGGACTCTTTAGCGATCTCATATGACCTTATCCACAAAGAAAAGTAGTACATAATAAAAAGAAAGGTCCTTTTATAATCCACGATATCAGGTGATTTGTTTTTGGGTCTACAAATGACTTACAATATATGAGACTCCTCGTACTCTCAATATGAGGGAGGCACCTAACTCGTGCTCCACAATATGAGGTATACATACCTTACCCCCTACATGATTTAAACTTGTGACCTCTCTTTCAAGAGTTCAAATTCTCCACCATTAGACCAACTTAGGTGTACTTGAAGAGAGGGAATAATAATAATAATAATTTTCTAAGTTTGTTTGTCGAACAATTTGTACTTGAAGAGAGGGGATAGGGAAGCGCCTTCCCACGCCAAAAGGAAGCATCTTGTAGGAACCTTCTGTAAGCCGCTACCCCTTCCTTCCTGGATGATAAGTGGTCAGAAAATCTAGAGCATAAAAATCATCATGTAGGACAATTGTCGCCTTCCAAATCAAGTTTCGACGTCCATGCAAACACGTGGACCCAAACGTAGCATGCACGCGCAGAGAAACAAATGGTTGCTATATATATAATATATATATCCTTTTCGATGACGTCTCCTTGCCCAGAATAAGAAATTACGTAAGCTAAGGAAAATTCGATTCCAAAAAGGCGGCACACTGCCATTCTGTCTTTCATTTTCAAGCGACTAATATCAAATGATAAATGGCTTCTAAATTATTGTAATAACAAAGACTGACGCGTAACGGATTCAATTCTCCTATCTATTCAACTTTACCAGTGATGCGAGATGATTGAGATAATCCCTTATCTTAAGTAATCTGTATCCATCATGAAAGGAATCAACTTTTAAGAGTTTTATCTGCATTCTCATAAGGTGTCCCTTACGTGGGTTTTTCATGCTTTTAGAAGGAAAATCCTGCACATCTCAATCACGATTTTTTGTGCGGGCATTTAATTATTCACAAAGTCCATTAGGGTTAAGAATAAAAATGTTGGAGAGCATCATGACTTAGTTGTAGCCTTCAAGTTATGATCATCTCTTCAGTTTACAGAGAGTTTGTAATGTTTTTGTCCTTGAACCATTTATTGCTCGAATTTGTTCTGCAATTTTCAGGCGTCTTGTACAATTCCAGGGGAGTTTTTAAAGTTTTGCCCAACAATTTCATTGTTTAGATAAGCATCTCTAGTGCATGGTGGAGCTTCATCACAGTGAGTTGAACATCATGTGTTTGAACGGCGATCTTCTCACAGATATCTTAGGCCGCGTGGACGGCATAACACTTGCAAAAGCAGCATGTGTATCTTCACAATTATGCTCTAGTGCAAGGCAGGAGAGTATATGGGAAGAGGCATGCTGCTCTATGTGGCCTTCTACAGGGAACACGGATGCTAAACAATTCATCTCTTCTTCACTGGGCGGTTTTAGAAACTTTTATGCAAGCTGTTTTCCCTTCATTGTTTATGATGAGTCTGAGTCTTCTGAGACAAGTGCAAGGTGCAGTGGGTTGAGGAAGCCGGTTGATGTTAATAATCCCTCTGATTTTGTCTCTCTTGTGGATGTGCAGTACAAGAATAAGCTCATCTATTCTCAAGTTTTGTGGGGCATCCCTGCTCCAGAAGATTTTGAGGGATGGTTCTGTAACTGCCCTTTCAGGATTGACCTTATTAACTTTGATGGGGATCACAGTAGCCCAGATGAGTTGCCAACAATTGTGCTTGGGGAACCTAGGAAGGGCGGTGAATATTGGGGGAACTTGATGGAAAATATTAGATTGAGCTGGATTGTGATAAACAAGAGAACAGGGCAAGCTGGTAATCTTTCAAGCTGGAGTCCCTTGGTTGGACAAAAGCACTGGTCCTCTGACAAGGACTCTGTAATCTACTTTGGCTCCATATTGCCTGCTGACAGCATATTGCCTTGCAAAGTTGTACAGTGTAAAATTGTGATGAAGTGCAGAGTTTCACAAACTGATCATAGCAGCATAAACATCACTGAACTGAGTATGCAGCTGGAAGATATCATGGGAGCTCGTGTTAATGGGAGAAACAGTCTGCTTATTTTAGAAAGAGCTCTGTATTGCAGGAGGAGTAAGAACCATAACAAAATTTTGGTATCCTCTGAAAAGTATTTGAGAGAACAGAGCACGTTGAAAGAAGCAAAGATGAGGAGGGAAGGCCGGCTGGATACCCTTTTTATTCTAACTGGCATTATTTCATTCGCTTCAGTCTGGTATTTGGTTTTCTGATCGAGTGACTATCTTGTGATCAGAGGATTCAATTATGAAAATATGTTTCTCTAATTAAAATTTCCTCTAACCTTGTATTTACGCATTTCCAATGTTTATTCACTGCTCAATTTCCTGGTTGCCACTTGTCATTTAAATTAACTCCCTTTAGCTTCAATCGGTGAATGGTTATCCACATACTTCTCATCTTTTGTACATGATTAATGACATGCAGTGTTCCGAATGACACGACTGGTCAAGATTTTTTCTTTTATTGGATGAAATAGTACTGTTATAGTAATCATATAAAAAATTTATGTTTCTATCGGTCACTATTTATATATGCGTCTAATTCGCCAAGAAAGAGAATATTGTTTTGGGAATGCCTTCGTCTTCATCTCTCTAGTGTTGTTTCGATCTTAGGGGTGACTTTAAGAGGGTGGAAAAAGCATCTGATTGTAGTCGGAAAAATTCTTCTAATTTATCACACTTAGAATTTGTGGTTTGGACTTTGATCCAAAATTTTCAAGGAGTTCATGTTTTTTTCGAAAAGTCAACCTCCAAATGTCACACTAGTTTACTTGGAAGAAATAACATGAAGACTTCTCAAGAAAAATGAGTTAACTAGATTATTTCTCTATCTCTCTTAATTTTCAAATTATTTCCTCCCATGTTTGTCACTTCTTTTCTCTAGAACTCTCAACCACGCTTTCTAACCAACTCTCCATTTTGATCACACTTTCCTTCTCCCCTCCCACACCCCTTGCCAAGGATTTTCCATATAAGTTGAATGTCTCTCATCTTAAAACCCAAGTTTGCATTAATAGTCTCATAACTCTTGGAACGATAAACCAAAGCCCTATAGATGGATTAGTTGGTAGAGAGAACCATTTAAAGATGCATCTCCTTCCTCTATAACTATGGGTAAAGGGCTACTACCATGTATTAGACTTGAAAAATCCCTCAAAGGGCAACTAGAACATGGACATGTACTTTTTGGCTTCTAACCAACTCAACATTTCAATATAGCAATCAATTGCTAATATTGAGGACCCTCTTTGAAAAATGGCTACCTAGAAATGTAGAGGTGCTCAAGTGGGTCCCCAAATTTAGTGGATCAAAGATGGTGATTGTGGGACAAAATTGTTCTTTCATTATCTATGCCAAAAACAGAAAACAAAACATATTTCTACCACTAAGTCTGCTAATAGATCCATGCAAAACAACCACTTTCTATTATTCAAACCTTCTATGATCATTTGAAAAAAAAATTATTGATGAATCTATTAGTTAGTACCTTCTTCTTATCCTTCAAGAAAGTGTAACTTGTTGTATCCCATAGAAAATAGATCCAAATTATAAAAAATTCCATGACCACTTTCTCTCCATAGAAGAGATTAATGAAGCTCTTTGGTGTATAGCCTTAGCAAAATTCTTAGGAATAGACATCTTTTTTATTCAACCATACATAGCAATTTGGCCTCATTTACAAAAGTATTCTTATCATGTGTACCTAAAGGGATTTGAGACTAGTTATTTGGGTGTTTTTATTAATCAAGTTTTTATCAAACTAGTCCTCAAAGGCAAGGACAGAGACATTGAAAATGGATGGAAACCTATTACCTCAGTTGAATACATCATACACAATAATTACTAAAGCATTGGAACATAGAATTAAATTCATTACTCAAGAGATTATGCAACCATAATAGACCAATTTCCTTGAAGGTAGATTCATCTTAGATAACTTGTTACTTACATGAGAAACAACTGAATGAGTGCAACACAAAACCTAGGACGCACTAATTATAAAGATTGATTTTGATAATTGAACAATCACAATTGCTAGCCCTTCTTAACATGCTAAAATGGTTAAGCTTTGGCCCCAAAACTAATAATCAAATTCTTATGTTATTTATGGATGCAAATGTTAGATTTGCTAATGATCCTCTAACCCAATTCCATTTAATAAAATCTATCTGCAAAGGTTCCCCCTTGCTCCTTTCTTATTTGTCCAAATGGCTAATTCTATCAACTAATTTTAATAGTATGTTTTCTCTTGTATACTTATCTATGGTATATTTCTACTAGGGGATGCAAAATCCATCAACTTTCACTTTACTAAAAATAGGATGTTATTCATTCAAAGTTTAACTAATGAATTGATTCACACATTATACATATTAAATATTTTTTGTACAACTTCTAGCTCTAAGATAGCTACACATAAAACTACATGTTCATTATGAATTTCCCCAACACATAGCCTCCTTGGATCCCCAATATATGATATGAAGTGAAACATGGTACTATTACTAGATTCCTTGGGATCTCATTTGCATTGGAATTTATCTCTAAGATATGTTGAAATGGTTAATGGTTAAAATCAAGTTTCTCTCAAAGATATGTTGAAATGGTTAATGGTTAAAATCAAGATCAAATTCTTAAGTTAGACTTATTGGTTTTTATTCATGGCTAGATGATTATAGGTTGCAAAAGAAAAAACATCATGCTTATTGATGTTTACATATCTTCCTATGTGTTTCCCTCTAAAACTTGCTACCATCAACTGATCTAGAAGATTAAGAGCTTCCTCTAGGAAAAATGGGTCAATAAAAAGAGACTTCTTGACACTTCTTTGTTGCACTACATTCAACCAAAGGATAGATGAGGGTTGAGATTTATATAGCCTCATACCTATGGAATTTTTCATACCACGAAATGGATCATCAAGGCTTTCGAAGAAAAGGTCCATTGGAAAAAAATTGGTTGAACATTAGGGTAAAAGCACAAAGTTGTGTCACACTTTATAAAGGAAACGGGCAACACAAATCACTAAAAAGTGGCATATAAGTTTTGAATTTTGAAATAATGTAAACTAGAAAAATGTGTATTTTTTAATATATTTTATGTTTGTATTTTTTTATTTTTTTTAAACTAGAAAATTAAACTAGCTTAAATAATAAATTAACGCTATAATTTAGTTGATGATAAAATGTTGAAAAAAAAAGTTACATGAGATGCCAAACTTTTTATAGTAGATTTTGTTTCTTTCAATTTTTTTGTGTGTATTTATAACTTGAAACTTCAGTGCATGGATTTTTTTTTTTTTCAATTTTGATAAATATATATTTTAAAATAAATATTAAAATATGTGTGTATCAAAAAATAGTTTTTTATATTGGATGTCAACTTTCATACTAAATATTTATCTAAAATGGAAAAAAGAATTATACCATCTTGATATAGATTCTTTTATCTAGTGCATCATATTTTTTCAAAAAAAATATAAGTTTTAGTATTTTTCCTTGGCATGGTTATCAACCTAATATTTTTTGTTGATAACCTACTTTTAGTAAAAATAAAATATAAAATATAAATAATAATTAAACTATTAAAATAAATATATTTTTGAAAACTACACTTATGGATCTACAAAAGGGTATTTTTTATATTTTTAAAAAAATGTTATTTATATGAATAGGAGTTATTGAAATATCAAGTTTTTCAAATATTTTTATTTTTTTGATAAATTGGCCTCAAAGTGGCACTCCATATATTTGTAGCCAACAATTTTAGTTGAAAAAGTTGTGGAAGTATCTAACTTAGCTGGAATGAATCTTACTAGACTATATGTTTGACCAAAATTGATTTTTAGTTAGAAATACTTAAATTCAGTTGTACTGATAAGTTGGTCAAAAGTGTGACATAGCTTTGTACTTTTACCCATTGCATCCTATCTAATATAGATGAGAATTATTGGGCTTTAATTAATTGGAAAGAAAATCTATTTCTTATTTTTTAAAATCTTGGTTTTTCTTCATTTAACTCAATTTGGCTAGCTTGGAAAATCACTTCTAAGATTTTGTCTTTTTATGATCAACTCTTTTTTTTTTTAAACTTGGGTTTTCTTCATTTAACTCAATTTGGTTAGCATGAAAAATCACTTCTCATATTTTGTCTTTTTATGATCAACTCTTAGTCATTGCCTGAACTTTCATACCTCTTTTCATATAGTGAAACTAATTAATATAATAAGCAGACAAACCCCTTAGCATTATTAAAAACCTTAAAGATAAACATATTTTTGAAAAAGGATAAACTATTTCATGATTTGTGGGAGCCTATTGTTGGGGTTAAGGTGTCTCAACCTTAGAGTCCTAATATTGATTAATTTAATGTATTATTCTATTTATTTATATTATTTAATTGCCTATGGTGTCATGTCATGAATTGGGACCCATCGACTGGGTGGCATTCCCATTGGAAGGGACTAGATGACACATCAACATCCCAAGTGGACATAGGCGTCCCACTTTAGAATATTTTGCTTATGGCAGATTCTATAACGTGTCATAAGGTATCTTTATGCATGAAAAAAGTTGCTGCCCAAGTTGGGTTATGATAGGTTGTAAGAGAGTCAGATATTTTGGTCAGTTATGATGGATTCTCTTACGGATTCTATGACGAATCTTGTGGCAAATTTTATGGAATATTTATGACAGATCATATGACAATTGTAAGGCATCTGTCATAGGCTATTATGAGAAAATTTTGGGTGCCCAAGCTTGGAGAGAGAATATTACATGTTATGATGGTTGTAAGGGGTGTAAAGGAATATCGTACATGTGTCCAATTGCATGTCCATGTACATGTAGAGAACTGATATTGATAGAAGTAGAGAGGAAGGGGGAGAAGAAGGGAGGGAGAGTGAGGTGAGATATATAGAAGTAAAGAGAGAGGGGGGAAAGGAGAGAGTGAGCGAGAAAGAGGGTAGAGAGAGAGATAGTAGGTAGGGAGGGAGGGAGAGGTAGGGAGAGAGATTAGAGAGGGAGAGAGAGAGAGAGAGAGAGAGAGAGAGAGAGAGAGAGAGAGAGAGAGGTGATAGAGAGAAGCACAGAGAGAGGGAGAAAGAGGTATAGAGGAATATCTAGGTAGAGAGAAGTAGAGAGAGAAGGAGATATGGAGGAAGAGGTAAGGATAGAGAGGCATAGGTGAGACAAATAGCACCAAAGAGATAGAGAGGTAGGTAGAGAGAGGGAGGGGGTAGATAGAGATAAGTAGAGAGGGAAGGATAGAGGGAGATAGAGGGAGTGAGAGAGAGGTGAGAGAGTGGTGAGATAGATAGAGAGGAGGGAGGGTCGGAGAGAGAGATAGGGGAGGGAGGGAGAGGTAAAAAATGATAGGTGATATTGATTTGAAGTAGAGAGAGAGAGAGAGAGAAGTAAAGAGTGAAGGGGATAGAGAAAGGGAGAGACAGAGAGGGGGTGTAGGAGGGAGGGAGAGATAGGTGAGATAGATCGAAGTAGAGAGGGAGGGCGGGGATGGAGGGAGAAGTAGGGAGGGAGAGCAAGGTGAGATAGATAGAAGTAAAGAGAGAAGAAAAATAATAAATTAATTAATTTTTTTATATCGATACATATATAAAAATCATTAACAATTATATTATATTTTAATTCTTAATTATTTAATCTAATAATATTTTGAAATTATTTTATATATTTTAATATATTCTTTAATACATTATGATATAATAATATTATATTTTTTATGCTTAATGATTAAGTATATTCAATTTTTTAATAATTTAATATATTTTGAATATATTATATAATAAATTATAATATAATAAAATATATTATACAATAAATTATAATATAATAATATATTAGATTATTTAAATAAATTAATATGTTTTAAATATATTATATAATAAACATTAATATAATAATAACATATTTTAATTCTTAATGATTGAATATAAAAAATAAATAAAATGGTTTAATAAATAACATGAAAGATTATGCAATACACACACAATAATTTCACCTAAAATCCTTCTTTCTCCTAAAATGGCGCTAAAGTAGAGTGTAGGCTAGCTCCACTTGATGTGCTCTTTTGATGTGTTGATGGAGGAATGTGGTTGTTTATTAAAGCTACAACATGATGATAATAATATGATGATGTAAGATTTGCTAAACTATAGAAGTAGATAGAAAATGAGAAAAGTACATAGAAAATTCAATAGCATAAGATTATGAATGTGGAAGATTCTTCAAATAGGGAGGAAGGCCTTTCATTTATAAAAATTACATGATAGAAATCAAGGGCCAAGATGGACTAGGTAATGAATGGGTAGGATTGGATGAGGATTAGGGTTGGGATGAAAACTTTTGTCATGTAAGAAGTGTCATATGAGGGTTAGGGTTAGGTTTAGGATTATTGTAAATGGTTAGGATTAACAGGTGTGATTGAAATGAATGGATGAGATGGAAAGTTATTTTGAATTTCTAGAAAAATTCAAGGTTCAATGAATCTAGACACTTGGTATTAGTTAGATATGTGAGAGGCAAAATTGTCACGGGATGACAAGTTTAGATTGTTATCAATGTGAATGGATTCAATGACTAGGATTAAATAGAGTAGGATTGAGGGATAAAGTGAAATTAAATAGTGGAGGAAAAGGTAATGAGGATTAATTAGCTTAAATTAATTAATTAAATTAGTTGGAAGATTTTGAGATAAGGACAATGAAAAAATTAATTAAATAAAAATTGAATATTTATTTAATTAATTGGCTAGGAGAAGGTTGGATAAAAGCGACATGATAAATTAATTAAATAATAAAAATATTACTTAATTAATTAATGACTTAAGGTAGACTAAGATTATGTGTGGTTGTGTAAGGTCATGTTTTAAGCGTCTATAAAATATATTAGATATTTTAATAATTTAATATATTTTAATTATACTATGTAACAAACTATAATAGAATAATATTATATTTTGATTTGTAATGATTTAGTATATTAGATTATATATTATATTAATATATTAAATTAATATGCACGCAATAATATTTTAACTAAAAAAAGGAAAAACATTAAAAATATATATTTTATTTTATTTTTCTTTAATTTATTTTTTAATAAGTATTGAAAATTGATTAGAATTAAAAATTAAGCTTAGAATTAAAATTAATTACAATTTATTTATAATTTATAAAATAATTATAATATAATTTAAGCTTACAATTATCTTTATTATTACAATTATAATTACATGAATTTAATAATTAATTAAAAATATATATAACTTTAAAATTAATCAAAATATAATAAATTTATTACAATTAGAATAAGAATTACATATAAGATTACAATTACAATTAATTACAAAACTAAAAAGGTAAGTAAGTAACACTTGTTTTTAAATTGTTCAATGAAAATTATTTTATTCCTTAATATATGTTATTTTTTTAATGTGGAATTTCTTTTCTAGTTGATTAGATTTAAAAAAATAGATCTAAATTCTCTATTTTTTAATAAAAACTTCTATTATTTCAAACTTTATTTTCCAAAATATTTAAATTTTAAAAAAATTCTAAATACTCTTGACTTTTTGTTCAATGTCTTTTCTATGCTTTCACCACTTGAAACAATTAAATTTTTGTTTATGATATTTTTTAACTTTTAAATAAATTGTAAAATATTTACTAATTTTCTTTTTTTTAATTTTGTTTCTTAGAAGTCTTTTCAGTGACTTGAATCATATATTATACAAAATTAGAAAGTGTAGACATACAAACAAGATATAAAAAAAATATTGACTTAAAACACTCACACAATCGAATTCAGAAACAATATTCATAAAAATTTGATATCATTAATTAAAACGAGTTAGAGACTTCACCTTTCATTTTAGAGGCTTCGGAAATATAGGGAGAAAATGAGAAGTTATTGGTGATGAATGATGCAAGTGCAAATGAATGAAGTGTAGGCCATATTGACACTTTGAAGAATTATTAAAATGTATTCATGAAAAAATTGAATTGAATTATTTATAGCTTTCCCTTTGTGTTGATGGTTGGAGGAACCAGGATTAGAAGATAGAGCCCCTCATTCCGAAAGCCCAAGACCAAAATGAAGCAAATGCAACAATGCCACACAGAATAAAGAGAGCATTCAGACGACCTTCACTCCTCATCTTTCTTTCCCTCAGTTTACTCTGTTCTCTCAAATATTTTTCATTAGTTTCCAAAATCTGATTGCGGTTCTTAGTCCTTGAGCAATCTAGAGCTCTTTCCAGGATAGCAAGACTCTGTCTCCCATTAATACGACCTCCCATCATGTCTTCCAACTGCATGCTCAGTTCAGTGATCTTCAAACTACTATCATCACTGTCTGAGACTCTACACTTCATCACCAACTTACATTGCACGGCTTTGTGAGGCAATATTTTGTGGGCAGGTAATATGGAGCCAAAGGATATTACAAAATCCTTATCTGATGGCCAATCTCTCATCCCATTCAAAGGACTCCAGCTTGAAAGATTAGCGGCTTTCCCTGTTCTCCTGTTTACAACAATCCAGCTTAACTTAATATTCTCCATAAATTGTTCCCAAAATTCACCATCCTTCTTCTGCTTGTCGACAGGCACAATTGTCGACAGCCCATCTGTAATGGTGTGGTGCTCATCACTGTTAAGGATGTCAATCCTGAAAGGGCAGCTACAGAACCACCCCTCAAAATCTCCAGCAGAAGGGATTCCCCAAACAACTTTGGAAAAGATCACTTTATCCTTGTATTGTACGTCCACAACTGAGACAAAATCAGAGGGATCACCAGTGCTATCACATAGTTTTTTAAGATCATTACACTTGGATTCCCTGGGAGTAGTTTCATAAGCAATGAATGGGAAGCAGCTTGCATAAAATTTTCTAAATCCACCTAACGAGGCAGAGATCAAATCTTTAACATTTGTGTCCTCTACAGAAGGCCACATAGAACAGCAAGCTTCTTCCCATATGCTTTCTTCTCTTACAACAGACCGAAACTCTGAAGAAACACATCCAGCATTTGCAATTGTTATGCCATCCACGCGGCCTAAGATCCCTAAAATAAGGTCACTGTTCAACATCATTTCTATCTTAATATTTTGACTGACTCTGCACTTGAGCAACTAATAATAACAACTAATTGGGACCATATACAGAATGGGCAAAGCCTTCCCTGCACAGAAAACTTGGAGAATCCCTCCAAAGAAAAGATATGCAGCGCATAAACACGAATGTCCTTTATGCGTTGCAGTCCAGTCACAAATGTCGAATTATAGAGGAATGCATTTTGTTCAGAAATCCAACAGCCAGCCAACCAAAGTGTAAGAATTGGGAAACTCGCCAAATTGGGCTCAGTGAAGAAGAGCGTCATTTAGCTTTTTAAAGCATTTTTACGGACTGCAGCCAGTTCAACGCATGGCAGATTGTGTGTGAACGTATCCATTACCGAAGCTTCTATAACAAGCATAGCACGTGGAAAGAGCTCGCTCAAAACTGTAAGCTTTAGTGTTTAAAAGTGTATTGCAATATAATGCCATCAACAGTGATGATTCGATGTGCATTTAGAAACACCGGATATTTTTGTCGATAGGGTTTGTAGGCAGTGCCTTTGCAAAGCCGGATTTTTGGATTACGTATATGGCTAACATTTAGTCGGCCTGAAAACAATCCAAAAGGGTATTCTCCTTGTCCCTTTTAACGGGTTGCTCGTTGTTTTAGCTCTGTGCTTGCATCCTACAAGACCAATTTATTTTATTAGTTTTGAATTTCATTGTTTTTAGCGTTCACCGCTAATCTTCGCCGGCTTTTCAATGAATATCCATAGGTAATATTTAATCTTAGTCCTTCTATTTGACAGTCAACGATAAGGTTTGTTTATTGTTTATTAAGGTTGTTTTTAATTTTGAAGGGTTATAATTAGCCGATAAGTTTTAGTGTGAGAATTGAGTCTCAAATAAGATTGATGTCTTTAAATTATTTTTGAATTGTTGGAAAACAAGTTACAAGTTTTAGCTGTCATTTAATGGTAAAAGTCTTCAAAATCTTTCTTATCATATAAAAATCAGATTTGACAATTGGATAGAAACATTCTATTTCCATTTGCAATATTTTTTGTCAATTTGATGGCAACCTTTTTTTCATTTACATTGATTTATGTTTTATGCAAATATTTCATAATCAGATAATGTTTAATTTCTTTAAGGAAAAAATCTAAAGTTTTCTAAGTTTATTTCATTCCATTATTTAGTGTTTATTATTAATTGTTTGATCCAGTCACATGCAACTAGAATTTGCCTACACAAAAACATACTCTAACATATTTACGTATCTTTCCTATCTTTTGTTTGTTGTTTTCTTCCGATAGTTTTTTGGTTTCCTTTTGTTGATCTGTGGTAGGGCCAATTGGCATTTTGTTGTTTTGCTCCCGATGTCAGTTAGTATGTTTTGGTGAGTTTCTTTCTTTGGCATTGAATTGTCTTGATTTTTGTTCCTTTTTGGGGGTTTAGGGGCCCTTTCCCCTACTTTTTTAATCACAAACATACATATAGTTTTCTATCGACATAATCCTTGAACCTCCTTTAGATGCAAGTGTTAGTTTAATTAGTTCAGTATCTTTGGTGAGGATGATGATACGATTTTTAATTACATTATTTATTAAGGTTCAATGTCTTTGGTGATGCAATTAGTAAGGGAGGAGGTCAAGATTATGATGTAGTCAACATTGGCAGAATGGATAATGGTCTTGCATTGTGTTGCAAAAATGGTCTAAGTTTTGACATAAAACCCTCAAATTAAAAATAAAAGTTGTCCTTTAATATTAGGGTTCAAGTTGAGATTGTAGCTTAAGTGATTTTAACAGAATAGATATCCCTCATTCTTTAATTCTCAACTCAAAAGATATCAGTTTAAACTATGATTCCAACATCAACAAATTACAAAAAGATCTAAATTTATTATAAACCTTTTAACAAAAAATACTCTTCAAATATTTAAAAAAATATTTATATATATATATATAATTCTCGAAAAATCTTTTACATTTACATTTATATTTTAATTTTAATTATGTCTTATAACAAAAATACTTCAACATAAATATACAAACATCAAATTTAAATCATACCCACAATAATCTTCAACTATTTTTTTACAATAATATATATTTGAAATTTGTCACTTTTCAACCCACGACTTTTTCAATAGCATTCTTATTCATTAAATTTAGATCTTGTTTTGGCATGCATGGTGTTTCTTCTTTTTTTAAATTATTTATATTAAAATGGCATCCAAATAGGTGCTAATGTTAGTGTTTTGATTTACTTTCTCAACAATAAACTAGACTTTTCTTTTTAATTTTTAAAAGAGAAAAAATATTTCATATAAATTAATTGATGTAATTAAGTTGGAAATAATACAATATAAATTAAATGAATTCAAATGTGATGCTTAATTAGATAAAGAAGGGGGGAAATGATGTAGAAGATGTCACTAATCAATCCACTAAAAGATTTATTTTATAGGTTTTGATCAAATGATTATTTCCAAATTTTATAAATTGATTGTGTTTCCCTCTTGTTGATATCTATGCCAACACAACTAATCATTGTGGGGGTGGAAAGGATCTAGTACATGAATCTAAAACTATAAATGTAGGAATACAGTAAAAAAAGGGTTGATACCTATGAAATTAATCTCTGAGTGTGAATATAATCTAGCATGTGGATCGAAATAGCACATGTGAGAATGAATTGATGAAACCAATACCAATATAATAAATTCTCTCCTTGATCTTTAGATATTTGAATTTCAATAAGGACTGGTCAATAGTATTTACAAACACATTTAGTGATTTTTTTGAATTATGAGGGTCGTGTTCTCCTTAGTTGAACCCCAAGAATAATTAATTTGATAGATTTAGAATCATGGTGGAGGATATCAAGTAAGGATGTAGTGGACCTATGATGATTTATATTTCAATGTAATTCTTTAATAATGTTGATTTGGTGCTCTAAATAATTTTTAATTATTTCTTTACTACTAGATTCTTAGGATGTCCTAGTGGAAAAATTAACATAAATGTGTGCTAAGTCAACTCATAATGACTAGTAGAAAGAATTCAATTGGATATAATTTAAATTTAAATTTTAAAACTTAAATCTTTAGATTTGGGACTACAAAAATGACCTAGGTCAAGTCTACACTTGTAAATCCGAGCCAAATAATGAATGGGGGATCTAATTTGATAAAATTGAGTGAAGTACTACAAATGAAAGCTCATAATATAATAATCAAATTTAGTTTACTAATAAAATTAACTTTTGATTGACCATTTAAATATCATGGAGAGACATATAATCCACAATAGTTGTAATAAAAAACAAATATATAAAATAAAACTCATAATGTTCACTATATGTACATAGAGAAACCATTTTAAGAGAAAAAATATCCATTCTCAAAGAGAGGATGAGTATGTATTATTCCAATAATAATGTTACAATAATGCATACAATTTTTTATCTTCAATCTGATAGAATTTCAAAAATATAACCATTCTCACCTATAAAAGACACATAATAGATAGTTATCTAAGGTATCCAATCTATAGAGAATTTGAGAGGGGAAACCATGAAGGTCATAGAGAATTTAATTTAGGAGATTTTGACTCAATTTAACCAATATTGGTTGAGCAATATAGGCTAGTAGCAACAAGGAAGGATAATAGTTAATAGGTTGAGTTAGCCACAAGTGCTATGGTGGTCATAAACTAACTTGAGCATGGTTCTATGTTGGATCATGACACATTAATCACCACAATTAACTAAATTTTCCTAACCTTCAGATCTTATGGAGTTATCTATGGTATGGTTTAGCTTGATACTCATTTGGCTAGTGTTGAATGACAATAAGGCAATAGAGTGCATGCATGATTATGGCAATCATGTTGTGATAGTTGGAGTGTAAAGACCCATATATCTTCATATGATCTCCTCAATGTAGTTCAAATGAAGCATGTTGATATCTTTCCTAATTTCATTCATAGTACATGTTACTAAATTGGGATGCATAGTTTCATATTGATATCATTATGAGAGTAGATCTTATCTCTCATGAACCATATAGGATGAATACATGGAATCTTAGTTAGATTAGGTTATAGTCTAGGAATATTTATTATATAAGTTTCATATTCATCCAAGTGTATCTCATTCAAGTGCACCTATCATCTTCTTGAATAAGAAGGATAGATTTCTTCATTTGTGATTCAATTACTCATAGTTGAATAAGGTGGTAATGAAGAATCAATATCCCTTGCCAAGGATATATGATTTGTTTGATTATATGAAGGGAGACAAGGTGTTCTCTAAGATTGATCTAAAATTGAAGCATCATCAACTCTACATTCAGGGGGGAAATATTTATCAAATAACATTTTACACTCAATATAGAAATTGTAACATTTTTGTGGTTCCATTCCAATTAATGAATGCTCGATTGGTGTTCATGAACCTTATGAATTGAGTGTTTCACACCTGCGTAGAATATTTTTTCCTTAACTTTAGTGATGATGTTTTTATTTATTTAAGTATGATGGAGGAGAATGATATCCACTTGCATTAGGTTTTGTAGTGTTTGTATGAGAACTAGATTTTTGGTAACTTGGTAGATTGAGATTTTTTATATAATGAGGAGAGGTATTTAGGGAATATTATATCTAGAAAATTTATCTCAATCGACAACTCAAATATTTATGTTATTATGGATCAACATATCCCTACAAAAATTTCAAAGGTCTATAAATTCATTATATTAGTAGGTCACTACCATTGAATCATTATGAATATATTGAGAGTAGTGTATCCTATTACTTCTCCTTAGTGAAAAGTGAACACTTTTATTTGGTCAAATACATGTGAGATAGCCTTAAAATTTATTAAGGTGTGACTATCTAGTGTACTATCCTTGTAGCAATATATCTTCCAACAAACTTTATCATTTGCACTAATATATCATTTGATGTGTTGTGAGCAACCCTTATGCATGAGAACTGTGTGATTTCTTTGTAATCACAAAATATCAAAGGCCATATTCTTAATTATCCTACCCATAAAAGTAATTTTAAATCATTCATCCATATTCTTATGCATTGGAGACATATGTTTGAGTTGAGTACCAATCATTGTAGCCTTCAATATATGTTCATACAACTAAATTTTAATGCACATCAATGTCAATGAATGGGATTTTTGTGTTTCTCTAGTTTTAATTACATTAAAAGGAAAGATAATTATGTCACATATTCCTTGAACTAGTATAATTGGGAGAATTATTTATACCTTATTTTTTCATATAATAATTGGTCCCATAATTCTCTTGAGATAGAACCATATCAATATTTGTTTTGGCTCAAATACTTTCACTCCAACTTGGGTATCCAAACTTAGAAGATAAGCATTACATTAAATGCAATGAATGGTGGAATACCAAGAGACATGCCTAATGCCTCTTTCTAAACTCCCACTTAGAGAATACAAATAGTCAATCATTTTTTATTTTCTTATCTTTTATTATCAAATTCTCGATATCCACAGGTGGGGAAAACAATATTAAATATTTATGTCCACAAGTCACCTTTGTCATTGCTAATGGAACCCATCACCTCATATGAATGTAATACAAATAATGGTGAGAATAAATATTATATAATATTTTCCCAGTACACCCTAAGTGCCTAGGAACACTTTCTAAGGATGTTGGAACCATGCAATATGATCTGGATTACAAGGTAGATGGCACCTTAAACCTAACACTAAGTGCCTAAACCTTGTAGCAACCGGTCATATGGGAGGTCTAGTGGCTAAGTCCAAGGGGTCAAATTTTACCTCGTAAGCTCATAATCAAACAATTTTTTCTCTTGCTACTCTCTTGTGAAAACATCTTTTGATTTTACAAATGATCTTAAAAGCTTGAATCCATAGATGACTCTTAACATATTAAAAACATGTTATAAAACACAAAACCAAATTAAAAATTCCATCCCGTCTAATTTATTCCTCTTGTTACTGAATATTTATAACTTTGTATTTAAACAAAATAATTCGTCGAAGCATCTAATTTCTTCTTAGTGATGCATAATAAACGTATTTTATGATTTGAACCTAATTTCTTTGGCTTAAAGCATGATCCCATTCCGACCATTTTTAAAGATAATTAATGAGAATATATGGCACTATTTCGTTTTTCTAAAAGAAGCAGCGGCTGTATAGAATTTTCACGAATCCACTTGTTGCAGCTTGTATCCTCGTAACATCTCTGGAGGTGTTTAAGTTCTCGAGTTTACTTTTTGAATGACTTAATGAACCAGGACATGTGCCAAAGGCCTCGCTGATTTGAGGACCACATCCTCTTTCATTTTAGAGATCAAAGAAATATGACAAAAATAATGACAAGTTATTAGAGATGAATTAAAATGTAGGCCATATCGACACTCTTGAAAGAATAAAATATGTATTCATGGAAAAAATGAATTGAATTATATACAGCCTCCCATCTGTATTAATGGTTGGAGGATCCAGGATTAGAAGATAGAAACCCTGAGTCGGATAGCGCAAGACCAAAATGAAACAAATGCAACAATGCCACACAGAATAAAGAGAGCATTCAGACGGCCTTCACTCCTCATATTTGCTTCCCTCAGTTTGCTCTGTTCTCTCAAATATTTTTGATAAGTTTCCAAAATCTGATTGTGGTTCTTAGTCCTTTTGCAATCTAGAGCTCTTTCCAGGATAGCCAGACTGTGTCTCCCATTAATATGACCTCCCATTATGTCTTCCAACTGCATGCTCAGTTCAGTGATCTCCAAGCTGCCTTCATCGCTATCTGAGACTCTACACTTCATCACCAACTTACATTGCACGGCTTTGCAAGGCAATATTTTGTGGGCAGGTAATATGGAGCCAAAGGATATTACAAAATCCTTATCTGATGGCCAATCTCTCATCCCATTCAAAGGACTCCAGCTTGAAAGATTAGCGGCTTTGCCTGTTCTCCTGTTTATAACAATCCAGCTTAACTTAATATTCTCCATAAATTGTCCCCAAAATTCACCATCCTTCCTCTGCTTGTCGACAGGCGCAATTGTCGACAGCCCATCTGTAATGGTGTGGTGCTCATCACCGTTAAGGATGTCAATCCTGAAAGGGCAGCTACAGAACCACCCCTCAAAATCTCCAGCAGAAGGGATTCCCCAAACAACTTTGGAAAATATCACTTTATCCTTGTATTGTACATCCACAACTGAGACAAAATCAGAGGGAACAGCAGTGCTATCACATAGTTTTTTCAGATCATTGCCCTTGGATTCCCATTGAGTAGTTTCATAAGAAACGAATGGGAAGCAGCATCCATAAAATTTTCTAAATCCACCCAACGAAGCAGAGATCAAATCTTTAACATTTGTGTCCTCTACAGAAGGCCACATAAAACAGCAAGCTTCTTCCCATATCCTTTCTTCTCTGGCAACAGACCAAAACTCTGAAGAAACACATCCAGCTTTTGCAATTGTTATGCCATCCACGCGGCCTAAGATTCCTGAAATAAGGTCCTTGTTCAACACCATGACTATCTCAGTATTTTGACGGACTCTGCACTAGGGCTCCTAATATTAACAACTAATCCCGACCATATACAGAATGGGCAAAACCTTTGAGAGAGAGAAAACTTCGAGAATCCCGTCTTCCAAGAAAAGATATGAACAAATGTCTAATTATAGAGGAGTGCTTTTACTTCAGAAATCCAACAGCCAACGAAAGTGTAGGAATGGGGAAACTCGCCAAATTGGGCTGAGTGAAACAGAGCCTCATTTAACGTTTTAAAGCATTTGAAGAGACAGCTGCCAGATCAACGCATGGCAGATTGTGTGTGAACCTATCCATTACCGAAGCTTCTATAAGACGCATAACACGTGGAAAGAGCTCGCTTCAAACTCTATCCTTCGATATTTAAAAATGTGATTCTAAGTTATCTGCAATGTTGAATCCGAATGAAACATAATGCCATCTAACGGTGAGAATTCGATGTTCATTTATAAGCATCAATCTTTTCCGTCGGTTCGGTTCGTAGAGTGTGCCTTTGTAAGGCCGGTTCTTTGGATTACGTATTTGGCTATAGATTTTGTCGGCCTCAGAACAATCCGAAAGGGTATCCTCCTTGTCCCTCTCAACGTGTTTAATGCGTTTTTGTGCTCTTGTTGTATGCTTTAAGAGCGCCTTATTTTAGGAGTTTTTAATCCCCTTGTTTTTAGCTTTCGCCCTTAATCATCGCCGGTTTTTCACGAAAACGCGGGTAAATTTTAGCTTTTGACCTTCAATGTGACTGTCGACCATGCTAATCAAGTAACTTTTTTGTGAGGATTATTTGTTTAAACTTGTTTTTCAAAATGAAAAAGGTCGTTGTTTAATTTTATAAATATAGTTGGTCACATTGATGCTATATTTTTTTATTATGTTATCTATTAAGGTTTATTTTTTATACATGTAAGAAGAAAACATGTTTTAATTTGTTTTGTCAAAATGGATAGGGGAGAAGACCCACTATCTGCCCCCCATTGAATAACCGTCACCTCCATGTTCACTCCACCCCCCAAAAAAAAATTAACTTTGATCTATTAAATTTTTTTATTTGAACAAATAAAAAATTACAACACCAATGGTTGTTCATAACACAATGAGTAACTCACCAATCATAATAGACAGCTAACCATTCTTTTGCATTCATAAAAAAAGTCAACTTGCACATAAAAAGGCTCATTTACAATTTAATTAAGAACATTTACTATTACAAATACCCCCACTTGCAAATTTTTATCCCTCATTACATTTTATATTTACAATTACACATGCACACTTAATGATGCTTTACATGACATAATCACAATCTCCTATTAACTCTATGGGATTTGAAATGCACAGTCTTCCACACACTCCCTGCAAGATATATATATTTACTTCATTTCTTGTAGGTACCTGCATTATTATAATACAGGTGAAAGGCTCCCCAAATAAACATCAAATCCAAATATAATGCAGAATTCAGTCATATCATCTCTAAAAACCTATGTAACTGGCAACTACAAATTCAAATGTTCAAACAAATTCAAATTTCAAACTCAACAACCAAATTGAATGCAATCAATTGCCACATTCGAATTCCTAAATAAGAGGGGGAAAGCAGCCAGTGTCATTCACAATTGTTATTTGTGACAACTTATTCTCTGCAAAATTCAGAGCATCGTCAAACATCCTCTGCAATTTCAGGTTGGTACATTATACATTCTACTTATAGTTATTTTCATGAACTATGCATCTAACATTTATATTTATGCAGTGTCTTCTTACTTTCATGAATTGTGCACTTAACATTTATATTTATGCACTGTTTTTTACTTTACTTTATAAGTAAATGAAGGTCTTTTTATTTTTTTTAAAGATCTGCAAAATGAATTCTCCTAAGTTTTGCAACAATTCTTTCAGCATTGTCATGGGTATATAACTCTATTTAAATACGTTTCATTTGGTTGTCCAATACAACAGACTATCATTTGTTTATATTTTTATACTTTCCATTGCACATACAGCAGGCCAGCATACATATATTTGTCATTTTACATTTTGTGTCTCTTGTTCATTCAGCAAATCGATATATATGTGTGTATCCTTTGTCTATCCTTTGGGCATGCAAACAATGGTACTCGTTAATCATTTTCTTCTGCATCTTATTGAATTTGTAAAAGAATGTGTACAATGTTATTTATATATATACCTATATAACACACAGCTTATTGAATTTTTAAATGAATGTGTATAATGATATATAACACAATTTATTGAATTTGCAAATGAATTTGTACAATGTTATATATATAACATTGTACACATTCATTTACAAATTCATTAAGTTGTGTGTTTGAATTTGTAAATGAATCTGTGTAATGTTTTATACATTCATTTACAAATTATGTGTCTGTTGTTTCTTGTTCATTGAGCAAATTGATATATATGTATGTTTCCTTTAACTATCCTTTCAAAATGCAAACAATGCTACAAGTTAATCATTTTCTTCTCCATCTTTTACGACCCATGAAGGGTTCCTTCGATGATTGAAAAATTATTACTGCTTGTTTATGAAATAAATCATTCCTCTTACACTCCTTTTTGCCATGTGCTGCTTGATTTTGTCGGGTCATGGTGCTAGTTTTTTCTCTCACATTGTATGTATGTATCCATGCACATACATACATACATACATATATGCATACATACATATATATATGTATACATGTATATATATATATATGTATGTATGTATGTATGTATATATGTATGTATGTATGTATGTATATATGTATGTATATATGCACATGCATACATACATACATATATATGTATACATATATGTTTGTATGTATGTATGTATGTATAAAGTTGTCTGTCCATGGTGTGAGGTAACAACAAACATCATTCTCCTTTCAAAGTGTATGTATGTATGCACATACATACATATATATATGTATGTATGCTGGTGTTTTACACAGGGTTCTTTTGGGGTTAAATGATTTCCTCTCCCTATTTTACCGCACACCCACGGCCTCGTAAATTCCATTGTATCATGATTTTGTCTGCAAAAATGATAGGGGAATTTCGTGGGTTTGACCACATGTCTGCAAAAAATGATTAATGGTCTACATCAACCTTTTTACAAAAAAATCCATGTGAATACAAGCATAAATCTGCAAACCCATTTAGTATACACCATTCTTGTGAAAACCCTTGCTTTGTTTTTCCAAATATGGGTTTTTTGGGGGTTAAATGACTAAATACGACCTGGTAAAGTCGACTGTCTCATGATATTGTCTCCAGAAATGATGAGGAATTTTGTGGGTTTGACCACATGTCTACAAAATAATATTTTTTGGTCTGCTTTGACCTTTTTATAAACCACCCATGTCACAATGGGCAAAAATCGGCAAACCCATTTAAAATACATATGTATTTGTGAAAACCCTTGCTTTGTTTTTTCCAAATTCGTGTGCTTAACAAATTAATCTTGTGAAACCCTTGCCTGGAATATTCCACATCTATCTGAAAACGCACTTTTGTATTCCTACAAATGAGGAATTATTATTATGAAACCCTTGGTTAATTTCTTGTGCACATTTCTGAAAACCCAAATGTGTAATCGATCTACCTCTGTTAAAATTAATATCCTATTGTTGTTGAATACAAAATAGCTTCTTTCATTTTTTGTACAATGTGTTTTGAACATTGATGGAAAAAATAGAATACCAAAAAAATAAATTTAATCATATGCATTAATCGGACCCCAAATGAAGATTAATTAGGGTGTAATGTGTTTGGTGTTTGCTGCTAAAGTAAGGAGATTAATATGTAGGAGTGATTTTTAATGGGTGTCAAAATGATTTTATAAGGTGCTAACGTGAATTAGACCCATTGAATTTTGAGCAGATTTGAATGATATAATAGTTTTATTTAAATATTAATAGTGACACAATTAGCACTATTTTCTATTTTGCACTATATATCAGTGATTTTCTTTGTAATTATATCTGTCTAATTATATGTACAAGATCATAGTTTTCTGACACTTTATGGCTTACAATGTACAGGATCACTGACAATCATGGCACCGGGGCAGAAGAGGAAAAGATTGAATGGGAGGTGCTTGACTAGAGTACCTCGTGGAGTGACATTCAATGTTCCAGATGTTATTGATGAAGAGCCAGCAGTGAACATCAATGAGGGAGTTATTTCTAAAAATGCGCAACAGACCAATGAAAATGATGGTTTTGAACCTATTGTTCATAATATTGAGGTAGAAATAGAACCGCCACCTGCTGACCATGTGACAACCCTAGATCTGTGCACGAAAAACTTGGTCTTTGGATGATGTGGAAAAATCCATTGCAGATGTTGAGGATAATCGAATGTCAATCAGAGGTTCAGTGATCAAATGGGGAATCTCACCTAGCGATTTGCGGGCATGGCTCAATGGTGTGACATCCACAAAAAGAAGGGGGCCCTGAACAGTCCTAATTGACAAAAAGAAGCTGAAATTGTGCAGTGGTGTAAATATATGGCTAATATTGGCCATGGCCTTCAAGTGTCACAGCTTAAGTCAACGGTGGCCCAAATGGTTGGAGCAAGGCCTAACCCATTCACAAATGGGATACCAGGGAGGTCATGGTGGGTTGGATTTCGTCAAAGGCATCCCAATCTAACAATTCGAACACCCGAAGGAGTGGACACAAATTGAGCTATAATGCTATGCCCAAAAATAGTTTCTTCATTCTATGATAACTTGGAGGAGTTATACAACAAACATAATTATGGGCCCAACAAAATATGGAACTATGATGAAATAGGTGTGTAGGCTGGCAAAAACTGTGCAATGAGAGTTATTGCAAAAATAGGGACGAAATGTGTTCCACAATTAATTTCTAAAAGCAGAGAATGGATCACTGTTCTAGCTTGTGTTAGTGTAGCAGGTCAAGCTATACCCGGTTACTATTTGTTCAAGTCTGAAAGGAACATTAGAAACTATATTGTTAACTGTTAGCTAAGGGAATGCATGGCAATACAAGAGCATGCTTGGATGACCAAATAATTATTTGTGGAATGGTTAAAACACTTTGCAAGAAATATCCCAGGAGGGGTGTCACCAACCAACAGACAACTTCTCATCTTTGATGGCCATGGCAGCCATGTGGCATTCAAAACGATTGAAGAAGCAAATACTATGGGAATAGATCTTCTCACACTTCCAGCACATTGCAACCACAAATTGCAGCCCCTTGATGTCAGTGTGTTCTCACCATTTAAGAGCTACTTCAAATAGAAAAGGAGTATATGGCTCTCTGAAAATCCTCAACTTGACATTGGAAGGGTAGATTTGGCAACACTTGCTAGCAAATCTTTTGCAAAAGCTTTGGCTCCTAATAACATTGCAAGTGGTTTTAGAAGAACGATAATTTGGGCATTAGATTGGCATGCACTTGACTTGGATATGGGGCCAAGCCAAGCTTTCATGGTTGAAGAGGAAGGAACCACATTGGGAGCAGAAACAGAGGGTGATACAGTTGATGATGAGGCATAGTTCATGGCAGGGGAAACATGTTTGAGGATAGCATGTTGGAATGAGGAATAGATTGGACAATTTGTGGACACATTTTCTGCAAGCATTCCCCCAAATCGAACAAACGAAGAAAGATATTGCCCAAAAAACATTGAGGCAAAAAAAATGAACAAGAAACAGCAGTTCAATCATGTAATCAGACAGTTGAAAATGAAGAGAGTCTCAATCTGCCATCTGAATTTCAAGATGTAGCTTTGAACCTAGGGGTACATCTCAATTTCAATCAAGTGGATGAAGGGTTTTCCATGCCATCACCACCAAATGTTGATCCTGAAGATGTCATCCATTACTTCACAACTAGGAGAAATTGAGAGGGTAAAAATGATGATGAGGATGGACTCGAAGATAATGAATCAAGTGATGAAGAGGCTGACTATGTGCCATGCACTCAAGTGAATGATTAGCAACCAGCAGGCAGGAGAAGCATTTTTTTGCAACTCCCAATGAAAAGGGTGCACCAATCATCTAATACATGTCACAATGGGGTCCTACGCCTTAGTAGGTAGTCTCAAATTTTGACATCAGATGATTTCTTCAATTTGTTGAATGAACAAGAGGCACATAAACAAAGAAACCAAGAATTGCAGCAAAGGAAAAGGGAACAAATGGATGAAAAGAAGGAAGAAAGAGAAGCAATCCTCACAGAGAGGGAGGCAAAGACATTGGAGCATGCTGCAAAAAAAATAAAAAATTGCAGAGGAGAAGTTGAGGCAGCGACATCAAAATGAGCTTCAAAGGGAGCAAGCAAAGATTGCTCGACAGTTGAAAAAAAACAAAAAGCAGGCAGAAAGAGCAAAAAGAAGCAGAAGTAAGAGTACTCCTACAACTCCTCTTCCAAGTTAACATCCACTTTTAAGGGACATGGTTAACATTTTGGCTCCAGCCTTTGTTTCTCTTAGCAGCGTACAAAACAGGTTTTCTGAGGGCTGCTCTCCACAGTTACAACTCACTCTAGAGGCAAACCATGCATTTCTTTCTTGTATAGCAAGTGCCATACAGAACAATCCGCAGTCCTTAACACCTTCTCCAGTTGATGCGGAGTCAGTTGACCCCCAAGGACACACCACTTCTTCATCAGATCTATGGATGTCTTATTAAGATTTTTTGCTAACTTTTTGACCTCGAAGTGTGCTAGAGTGTTTTTCATAAAACTGAATGCTAGTCTATTGTATTGGACAGCCAAAGGATAGTAGTCTGTTGTATTGGATAGCCAAAGGATACTAGTGTCTAATTTTTTAGAACTAAATGGTAGTCTTTTGTCAACTTATATACTTTGATGTCTGTCAGTGTCTTTTTTGTAAGACTAGAGACTCCTTGTCTTCTTTCCAACTTTGTCTTAATCATGTTTATGGTGTAATAAATTTGAGAGCTATCCAAGTTAATGATCTATGCTTTTGTGATTCGAAATCGATTTTGTATTGGTTGTATTCATCTATCGTTTTGTTGGATATGTGTTTGTTGTATTCATCTAACTAACATTGTTGAAATATAAATGTACATTAAGAAATGTATGTAATTGAAATTCAGAAAATTATGTACATATATAAATACTATGTATTCATATACACAGTTGTGTGTGTGTGTATATATATGTATACCCAACTAAGTATATGCATACATATATATATTACTATACATCTATATGTAGCATATCCATAAATTCTTACTATAAGTGTAAGGGGAAATCAATCTAATTGTAAATTGTAAGTGTAAGTTTACAATGAATAAGAAAAATGATCATAAATTAACACAATGTCTACCAAGTCACAGCCAAAGTAAACTCTTGAAAGACTTGACCTAAAATGTCATCTTCCAATTTGACATGCTCTTTACAATCTTCCTAGTTGTGTATATGTATGTATGTATATACATATATACATACATACATACATATATGTATGTATGTATGTATGTATACACAACTAAGTACATGCATACATATATCTATACATCTATATGCAGCATATCCAAAAATTAATCTATTTGAAATTATAAAATTTTCAACACCTACACTTGGAAATCAATCTAATTGTAAATTTTAAATGTAAGTTTACAATGAATATGAAAAATGAGCATTATAAATAACACTATGTCTACCGGGTCACAGCCAAAGTAAAGTCTTAGACTTTACCTGAAATATAATCTTGCAATTTGACATGCTCTTTACAACCTCCTAGCCATTTTACATGTCTGCCACAACAAACAAATATAATAGAACAAACAAACATGGACAATAGTTATTGAAATAAATAAAAATACATACTAGTTAGTGAACAATATAGAAAAATAATTGAAACATAGAGTCATTTGAACAAAAAATCCTTAATTATTTGGTGTGTTGACAAACACGTTTACCAAACTGCCCACCATGAACATTGTTGCACCACCTCTCCTTGTTCTCCTGTGCTTGCAATAAAATATTTACAACCACGGGTAGTCACAACTGAGGCTAGTAACATACAAACATCATACAACATTTGAAATAATGCATGTACAACAACACATAATTAATCAAGTTCAACATATTAAAAGATCCATATGGAATAGATAAATATATGTAAAAACATATAAATGTTAATAGAATTGTATACCAAGATTTATTCAACTTATATTGATTGTTTCTCATCAACCTTGGATATATGAGGAATGTGCAAAGGATGCCATTCAATGGTCTATAGTATGGAGAGGATATTACTAGAGGAGATTAATTGTGAATGTCGCTGGCTGCTGTCCCTCTTATTTAGAAATTTGAATCCGATAATTGAATGATTTCAATTTTATTGTTGTGTTTCAAATTTGAATTTGTTATAGCATTTGAATTTGTAGTTGCCACTTACGTAGGTTTTTAGAGATGATATGACTAGATTCTGCATTATATTTAGATTCAATGTTTATTTGGGGAGCCTTATATATCTGTGATTTTTTGCATGTTTGTATGCATGCATACAGTCATACAAACATAAGTATACATGTAAACATTCATAGAAACAAAAGCATACATGCATGTATTCATACATATACATTGCAGAAAATCTCTGATATACATTGCAAAGCAAAAAAAACACCTAAATGTGTCACTATTAACATTTAAATAAAACTATTATATCATTCAAATCCGCTCAAAATTCAATGGGTCTAATTCATGTTGGCACCTTATAAAATCATTTTTTCACCCACTAAAAATCGCTCCTACATATTAATCTCCTTACTTTAGCACCAAACACCAAACACATTACACCCCAATTAATCTTCATTTGGGGTTTGATTAATGCATATGACTAATGTTTTTGTTTTGATATCCCATTCTTTTTCATCATTTTATCGCGTGCCCTCTCTAAAATGTTCTCATAGCGATGGAAAGTATATATATATGTATGTATGTATATATGTATGTGCATACATACATACATACATTCATAAATATATATATGTATGTATATATGTATGTATGTATACATGCATACATTCATAAATATATATATATGTATGTATACATATGTGCATACATACATACATACATACATTCATAAATATATATATGTATGTATGTATGTATGTATGTACATATAGAAATACATACATACATACATATACATATATGTATGTATGTATGCACATGCATACACACACACACACACATATATATATATATGTATGTACGTATGCACGTGCATACACACACACACATATATGCATATATATGTATGCATGTATGTATGTATGTGTATGCATGTATGCTGCATACATGCATACACATACACATACATACATACATATATATGTGTATGTATGTATGTAGGTGAATGTATGTATGTATATATGCACATACATACAAACCTACAGATATATATATATATGTGTGTGTGTGTGTGTGTGTATGCACGTGCATACATACATACATGTATGTAGCATACATACATTCATTGAGCAGATTGATATATATGTCTGTATCCTCTAACTATCCTTTCAAAATGCAAACAATGGTATTGGTTAATCATTTTCTTTTGCATCTTATTGAATTTGTCAAAGAATGTGTATAATGTGCATACATACATTCGCATATATGTATGTATGTATGTATGTATGTACGTACATACATATGTATGTATGTATGTATGTATGTACATACATATTTATGTGTATGTGCATACATGTATGTATGTGTATGTATGTATGCACATACATACATACATGTATGCACATACACATACATACATACATACATACATACATTTTGAAAGGAGAATGATGTTTGTTGTAACCTCACACCATGGACATACAACTTTATATATACGTACATACATACATACATATATGTATACATATATATGTATGTATGTATGTATGTATGTATTATATGTATGTGCATACATACATACATACAATGTGGGAAAAAAACCAGCACCATGACCCAATAAAACCAAACAACACATGGCAAAAAGGAGTGTAGAAGGAATGATTTATTTCATAAACAAGCAGTAATAATTTTTCAATCATTGAATAAATCCATCATGGGTCATGAAAGATGTAGAAGAAATTGATTAACCGGTACCATTGTTCACATTTTGAAAGGATAGTTAAAGGATACAGACATATATATCAATCTGCTCAATGAACAAGAGACAACATACACATAATTTGTACACGAATGTATAATACATTGTACACATTCATTTACAAATTCAATCATGTAGCGTATTGAATTTGTAAAGGAATGTGTAGAATGTTATATATAAAACGTTGCACACATTCATTTACAAATTCAAACACAGCTTATTGAATTTGTAATTGAATGTGTACAATTTTTATTTTTTTTCTAAGTTAATAGTTGGTAAGGCCAGCACCATATATATTATCGATCAAAAAATATTACAACGCTGCCTTTCGGTACAGTTTATACTTCGAAACGAAATTCATATTGAGGAGACAAACTATATTTCTCCCCTCCTGCCAACCTAGCTTATACTATCCTAACTACTTATATTGAGCAGGAAATACACTACTTTGCTAACCGGTTTTCATATCTTCTTGGCCCTTCTTCCCTTTGGCTTCCATGGCCCCCACAGATCAGTGAATAGGGGGTTTGTTGCATCATGTCTTGAACCCTGGGCCAACGCTTCCTTGTGCATCTTCTTTGCATGAGCCGCACGAGACTTAACTGGGCACTCCATTTTGCATTTTCTGTGGGTCAGGCCATTCGCAATTTCCTCCACGTCCCGTCCATCTTCTACTATCCAATCCTTCCCTAAGTTTGGAAGAATCGGGGGTTCCGGTCCATTGTTCTCCTTATGTCTTGTCCACTTCAAATCCCTCCCTTGCCATGTATTTTCCCAAAGCCTCCTTTGACATTGGCTCTGTGAGCCCTACCACATACAAGAGGAAATTGAGATTTTTGTCTATGTCCTTGCTGCGCTCTGTCAGCTCCTCTAGCTCTACTGTTGTCAGGATAGGGAATTTTGGAACTAGCATCCCACCACTCCTCTTTAGTAGGTAGTAATGTTGCGGCATGGGTATTTGACCGTGCTCGTCGATGTTGTCCAGGACTGCATCTATTTCCCCCAAGTATGTGTGCTTGAAAATGCGTTGGTAGAGATTTTTTACCCTGGCTTTCACCACTCCCCTGTAGAGATCTATTGCCAAAAACCTTTCAAGTATATCTGTGTTGAGGAGATGCTTGTGGAAAGACCATATGAACTCCCTCCCCAGTACCTCTTTCACCACATGAATTACCAACTTATCCTTAACCGTAAGGATACCACGCAGCCTTGTATTTGTTACCTCCCCCTGGAAAGGAACCATGGTGGTGGTAGTTTCTAGGCACACCGAAGTATCCATTTTTCATTGCCAACCTTTCCAAATACTTTTGTTGTTGTGATATTTACCGTTGCGCTAGCTATTCTTATAGCCAGCTATTTTTCATCTCTAGTCCTTCTTTAAAGGCACCGTCTCTTCACACGAGTGAGCCTTTACTCCAATCCTTCATTCTCGAGGCTGCCTGCCTGATATGACTATATTTTTCCTTGAGTCGATCAACTAGATCTTGAAGGGACGTTTTGCCTGCCATTTATTACAATCGCTTGATTCCCCAGACGTACTTAGATTTCCATTTGCAGGTTCTGATTTCGCCACCAATTCTTCAGCATTATTGTTGATGTGACCCTTCACATGGGGTTGGCTTAGTTGTCTCTTCCCGAGCCGTACTCTGACTCTGTTGTGATGCGCTTCGCCAGGCTATCAACCATGGTATTACCTTCACGGTATACGTGGTTGACACGAAATTCTTCGAAGGATGATGTCAAGGTCCATATTGAACTTAACCAATGCCTTAATATCTAGTTCGGTGTGGAGTTGCATCTAATGGCGTTAATTATAATTAGTGAATCTCCCTCAAGATGCAATTTTGCTGCTCCGAGGTTTTTTCCTAATTCAGCTCCACACAGTGCCACTCATTTTTTTTCCATATTATTTGTTGCTTGTCCTATATTTTTTGCTTCTTGAGTGATCACCATCCCCTCATAATTTCATGCCACACAACCAATGCCAGCTGCTTCAGGATTTCCCAAGGAAGCACCATCGAAGTTTATTTTAATCCACCCTGGTTGAGGTTTCTGCCAAAATGTTCCACGTCTGATTTCATCCTTTTGTGGAGCCTTCGGGGTGCTTATAATGGGGGGGATATGTAGCCCATTGAACTTATTAGAAAGCTCAATATCTTTGTTGGAGAATACGTTCTTTGGATAAGGAATGTTTTTTGCTGCATTTTTTGCAAGTTCCACTACTACCTTTCTCAATCGACCTGCTAATTTTTCTCTCCCCATCGATTGCTCCTGAAAGATACGACTGTTTCTCTCCTTCCATATTTCCTAGAATACTGTGGATAAAATTATTTTCCATATGTTGTTGAATACCCCTTTGTGTAGTTTATTTGGCCACGCAGCTATCCAATCCCAAAGGTTTGATGAAATAGGGGTAGGGTAATCTAGAAGTTTGAGCATGTGTTTCCAACAGGAGTCCGCATAGGGGCAAGTAAGCAAGAGATGGGATGTTGATTCTACCTGATTCTTACACATTACACATCTGCTAGGTCCTCTAAATCCTAACTTTGATAGCCTATCGTGGGTTAATATCCTTCCCTGAGAGGCTAGCCATAAGAACACTTCAGCTTTAGGTAGAACATCTCTCCCCCAGCATAGTGTATTTGGCCAAGTTTTTCTTTCCATCCTTTCTTCCTTGATCCTGTATCCCAGCTTCACTTTATATTCTCCATCTGCTGAGGCACTCCATCTCAAGACATCTTCCCCTTCATTGACAGGGAAGATTCTGGCTTCCATTATCCTTTTCAGGGCCATTTTTTTTAATGTAGGGGCGTTGAGTGTGTCTAGGTTTTTCCACCTCCACTTCTTAACTCCATTCTCCCATATAAATCCCTCGTAGTTACTAATCTTGTGGCCTCATACTCTGATGGTTTCTTCCTTGATGTCCTCCAGTCCCCTCATATTGTTTAATTTGGCATGTCTGTCCCACGAATCTTCCCAAATTGATGCTTCTCTGCCATTATGGACTTCCCATGAGACATGTTTTTGTATAATATCTCTGCATTCACACATGAAGTTCCAAATTGCCAACCCTTTTGGAGGATTGAGTACCCTGACTATGCTTATTGGCTCATTTGAGTCAAGATATTTCTTCCTCGGGATTCTGACCCATTTATGACTGCTTGTGTACATTTGCCAGACCAATTTGGCCCCCATGGCCAGGTTCATTTCCTTCAGTTGCCTAATTCCTGCTCCACCCACAACCTGAGGTTTAGATACCTTATCCTAGGCCAGTAAGGGAACTTTGTTGAGGTCCTCTGGACCATTCCAAAAGAACTTTCTCATAATTTGATTGAGGTGGTCCAAAATGCCCTTAAGGATTTTTAGGAAAGACATTGAGTAGATGGGGATTGCTGCCAAAACTATTTTAACTAGGATAAGCCTACCTGCTAATGTTAGCCATTTACCTTTCCATAGTTCCATTTTATTTCTGCAATTTCCTACTAGTTTGTCCCAATAGGTGATGTAGTTAGCTCCAGTGAACAATGGCATTCTAAGAAATCTCCCTGGTAGGCTGGCCGATTTGATACCCAATATTCTTGTGAGGTCGCGTTGGAGGCTAGGTTGGGTATTGAGAAAGAACACTTCTGATTTCCTCCAATTGATGGCTTGGCCAGAAGCTTTGTTGTAATTATTCAAAACTTCTTTGATTTTTCTTGCCTCCATTCTTGTGGCTAATCCAAAGAGGATGGTGTCATCCACGAACTGCTGGTGAGTACTTGCTCCTACCCTAGGTGCTGCCTCAATTCCTTTCCAAGAGCCTTCCTCTCTGTATTGACCTATTTTCCTGCCCAGGGCTTCTGCCATTATGATAAAAAGAAATGGGGAAAGTGGGTCACCTTGTCTTATCCCCCGAGTTGAATCAATGAATCCCTGGGAAACTCCATTTATTAGTATTGAGAATCTTGGGCCATTTATATAGCTTTTGATCCAACCTACTATTTCCTTATCAAAATCGAATCCTAATAACACATCTAACAAGAATTTCCTATCCACCCGGTCGTATGCCTTTAGGATATCTAACTTTAGGATCATGCTTGGTAGTCTTAACTTTGTTGCTGAATGGATTGTTTCATGGTCCTAATTGGAAAGTTGCCTTTTTAACTTCCTCCATACTTATGGGTTTAGTGAGTTCTTTATTTTCAATGTCTGAGATCAGTTTCAGTATTCTCCTGATGAACTCCTCCCTTGCTCCAACTTCCTCCTGATCCTCTTTTTTAAAGAGTGACTCAAAGTACTTCACTGCTTCCTGATTAATTTCCTGAGTATTTCTGGCAAGAGACCCATCATTTCTCACCAAATCTATTATCCTGTTCGAATTTCTTTTAACCAAGGCTGAGTTATGGAAGAACCTAGTGTTCCTATCTCCTTCTTGGAGCCATTGTTCCCTAGATTTTTGCTTCCAGTGACATTCCATTCTTGATAGGGATTCAGATTGGGCTTCTAGTAAAACTTTCTCCCTTAGGTACTCCTACCCCATACCATTCTTGATTATTTTCTCATTTAAGATTTTGAGCTTGTTTTCTATCTTATCACTTTCTTAAATAATATTTTTGAAATGTTCTTTATTCCAAATTCTCAATTTTGTTTTGATATGAGCAAGTTTATTTTGGAATGCGTAAAGGTATGAGTGGTTACCGATCGAAAGATCTTTCCACCATATCGATATTTGTTCATAGAGGCTTGGATCCCTCATCCACATTTTTTCAAATCTGAAGGGAGATCCCCCTTTAAAAATATCTGGCTGGAGTTCAAGTTGTATTGGGAAATGGTCTGAGCCACTCTAGGGGGGAATTGAAGCCTCCAACAAGTTTGTTCATTGATTCCAATCTCCTTTTACCAGGAATCTGTCGAGTTTTTTTGCTATTCTAGAGTGGCCCGATCTTTTGTTGGTCCAAGTGTATATTCCATTCCTAGTATTTATCTCTCTTAACATATTTTGATCTATAAATTCCTAAAAATCTACTTGAGATCTTATTAGGTTTTGTGATATGCCCTACTTCTCTGAATTGTTTAGAGTGGCATTGAAGTCCCTAATTCTAGTTTTTACTTCTTTTGTTTGACTCAGGAAGGTGGAGATTTCTGCCCAGAGGAGCCTTTTATCTGTTGGGGCTATAGGGCCATATACATTGATCAAATTGAATTCTGAATTATCCTGATAAAGTCATACTGAGACTGTTGTCCAATTCTGCTTATCCTCCATGGGTTTGCAACATACTAAGGTAGGGTTCTAGAATATCCCAAGACCCCCAGATGCCCCTATTGATTCTTTACAAAATCCTTCCCACCCTCTCCACCATTTTAATTTCCTTTCCTGTTCCTCCTTACTCCATTTTGTCTCCTAGATTATTAAAATATCTAGCTTGGCATTGTCTATCTGACGCTTGAAGTGGCGCCATTTACTAGGGGTGTTTAAGCCCCTAGTATTCCAACTTATGATTTTCATGGTTCCCCAGGAAGGGGAAGTCCCTTCCCATTTCTAAGGATTGTTTGGCCTAGTTTGGTTTGTCCTTTTACTGCCCCTGCCATTTTTTATTTCTCCTTGTTGGGCTTATAGCCTCTTTGGCTATTTGATTTGATCCTTGGTGTTTTTCTTACTGAGGGTATTTGTTTGATTCCTCTTTCAGCCATTATGCCCTCCTGATATTCTTCAAAGCTTTCATCGTACTCTAATTCTGAATCCATACTCCCTACCTCCTGACTTTCCTTTGGGCCTTCCTCTGGGTTCTTCTTGTTGTTTAGTGATTTTATGTCTAATCTCTCAAAATTTTGTCTTTTGTTTTTCCTCTTCTTTTTCCTTTGTTGCTACTAACTGATTCTCAGGCCTAATGTCTGTGAGATGGGAAAAACCATCTTCCCTCTGCATTTAAGCTTCTAGAAAGGTTACATAGTTATCTTGAACTGGCCACCAGGTTGTTTGGTTTTCCTCTTGACTAGTGCCCAAAGGTGCTTTCCTTCCTAGCTCAACCACCTTCTACCCTGAATTCATTGAATCCACCATCTCTTTTTCAAGGAATTCCATTGCTTGTACCACCTCTAATTTATTTTTATTTTTTTCCCACTCCTTATTCTGATCTATTACTCCAGTGTTGTTGATCTCCCACTTTTTTGTGCAATCTTTCTTATTGTGCTTCACTGATTTGCATTTAGGGCATAATTGTAGGTTGTCCTCCCTGTTCACTTCCTACCTCCAAGAACCTAACTTAGATATTAGTTCTATCATTCTAGGCACCTCTAGCCCCTGGGTTTTTGCTACACAAATTCAGAAATAAGGTCCTTTCTTTCTATCCACCTGGATTTTATCTATACTTTGGAGATTGCCTAGAAGTTTACCTATTTCTTCTAGGGTTTTTTCTGACCAGTATTCTAAGGGCAGGTTGTAAAGCCTTATCCATACTGCACTTTCCCCAACCCATTCTTTTCTTGGGTCAAAATTTGATCTCTATTCCATGGGGTGAACTTGGGCACCATCTAGAAAATAGGGTCCTGATTCTAAAGCCTTATTCCTCCTTTCCTGGTTAAGGAACTTAATCAGAAACCAGTTATTTTCCAAGGCGTTTACCGATGTCTCTTCCCTCCAGCTTGCCCTGTACCATTCTTCCATGGATTTCCAACTTTTTTGTCCTTCTCCCCGCCATTTTGCAAACATTCTGAATTTTTGCATAGTTTCACGAGTCTTCTTAACTACTTCATTATTGAAATTTAGAATGGGTATGGAGGTTTGTATGGACTTACCTTTGTTCGACATTCCCCTACTCTCTGTTGCAGTGTCCTTGATTTCTTTGGATAATGGGGCTTTGGTCGGATCCATTTGGCACCAATTTTTGGTCAGGTCTCTTTTCGCTCCTTCCTTTTCCCTAAACCACCCTTTTGATTTTGTGGGGTACCACCTCCACCCATCGTTGAATTCTAAATTCCTTCCTTGTGCAAGGTGATTGGGTCTCACCCATGGAGGCCCTTGACCTAGCCAGGCCCTATTTCTCCTACGGCTTTTATCCTTTTCAACCTGTTCTTGATGTTGATAGTAAGGGTGGCATTTATCCACCTAGACACTATTCTCCATCACCCATTGGGGCCTATGTATTTATGATCCATGATTCCAGTCAGTATTTCCATATGCCGTCCATCCCTTATTAATTTTTTCTTTGAATTCTTCAAAGGGAATTGTTCTATCCAGTTCCTCGCTCCATTTCTCCTTGTTTCTCCCCTCCTTTTCTGGTGCCGATTTTCCTTGCTTTCTAATGCCCACCTCCTGTGTGTCTTTCCTTTTCTTCTTCTCCTATCATAGCTCCTGGTCCCCGCTTAGCTGTCTGGCCTCCTTCCCCGATTCACGTGCTTCCTTCTGTTCTACCACGCCTTCCTGCACCGCCTTGCTGGATTTTTTTGCTTCACCCATTTTTTTATTGAATTTGTACAATATTATATATATAACATTGTACAAATTCATTTGAAAATTCAATAAGTTGTGTTATATATCATTATACACATTCATTTAAAAATTCAATAAGTTGTGTGTTATGTATATATAATTAACATTGTACACATTCTTTTACAAATTCAATAAGATGTAGAAGAAAATGATTAACCAGTACCATTGTTTGCATTCTCAAAGGATAGGCAAAGGATACACACATATATATCGATTTGCTGAATGAACAAGAGACACAAAATGTAAAATGACAAATATATGTATGCTGGTCTACTGTATGTGCAATGGAAATTATAAAAATATAAACAAATGCTAGTCTGTTGTATTGGACAGGCAAACAAAACGTATTTAAATAGAGTTATATACTCATGACAATGTTGAAAGAATTGTTGCAAAAGTTATGAGAATTCATTTTGCAGATCTTGTAAAGACAACATAAAAGACCTTCATTTACTTATAAAGTAAAAAAAACTATGCATAAATATAAATGTTAAATGCACAACTCATGAAAATAACTATAAGTAGAATGTACAAAGCACATTCTACAATAAATGAAAGAAGTTGTGCTATATTCAACAACAATAGGATATTAATTTTAATAGAAGTAGATCGATTACACACTTGGGTTTTCAGAAATGTGCACAAGAAATTAACCAAGGGTTTCATAATAATAATTGCTCACTTGCAGGAATACAGAAGTGCGGTTTCAGATAGATGTGGAATATTCCAGGCAAGGGTTTCATGAGATAAATTCATTAAGCACATGAATTTGGAAAAAAACCAAGCAAGGGTTTTCACAAATACATATGTATTTTAAATGGGTTTGCCGATTTTTGCCCATTGTGACATGGGTTTTTTTTATAAAAAGTTCTAAGCAAACCAAAAATTATTATTTTGCAGACATGTGGTCAAACCCACAAAATTCCTCATCATTTCTGCAAACAATATCATAAGACAATCAATTTTACCAGGTCATATTTAATCGTTTAACCCCAAAAAAATCCGTATTTGGACAAACAAAGCAAGGGTTTTCACAAAAAGGGTGTATACTAAATGGGTTTGTCGATTTATGCTCCTATTCACATGGGTTTTTTTATAAAAAGGTCGATGCAGACCATTTATCATTTTTTGTAGATATGTGGTCAAACCCACGAAATTCCCCTATCATTTATGTAGACAAAATCATGATACAATTGACTTTACCAGGCTGAAAGCACGCGGTAAAATGAGGAGAGGAAATCATTTAACCCCAAAAAAACCCGTGTGTAAAACACCAGCACCATGACCCAACAAAATCAAATAGCACACGGTGAAAACGTGTGTAAGAGGGATGATTTATTTCATAAACAAGCAGTAATAATTTTTCAATCATCGAATAAACCCTTCATGAGTCATGAAAGATGTAGAAGAAAATGATTAACTAGTACCATTGTTTGCATATTCAAAGGAAAATGATGGTTGATGTTACCTAAAGGTGTGCAAGAGTTGTGGAGAGCAGTCGCCATTCGCTTCCATCACCGTGAGAACTGTCCAGAGAGCGTGCGCGGTAAAATGATGGAAAATAATGGGGTACCCACCAAAAAAAACATTAGTCATATGCTTAAATCAGACCCCAAATGAAGATTAATTAGGGTGTAATTTGTTTGGTGTCCAGTGCTAAAGTAAGGAGATTAATATGTAGGAGTGATTTTTAATGGGCACGAAAATGATTTTTTAAGGTGCCAATGTGAATTAGACCCATTGACTTTTGAGCGGATTTGAATGATATAATAGTTTTATTTAAATGTTAATAGTGACACATTTAGGTGTTTTTAAAAAAAAAAATTGGTGGTTATAGCTGGCGGGTACTAGGACGTTAGGTGGTGGGGAGTGGATGACACCCCTAAATGGTGTCTTTTTGACCTCCACACGCATATCCAATGCTCCTGTACTCTACCGAATTTCCCAAAAGCCAAAACCTTAGTTATAAGCTCTTAACTCGTGAGCGAAAAAAACTCATAATTTTTTTTTTCGATTCGACGTACAGTTTAGATAATATGGTTGTGTGAAGCTAGCCCTAGCAGATACTGGGTCTTCTCCCCTAATGCTTTCATATTAAGTTGTAAAACTAATCCAAATTTGAAATAAAACCTTCCAATTAAAAAAAAATATTCTTTAATATTAAGATTAAACTTAAGGTCAATCTTAATTGATTTTGGTAGAGTAAATATTCCCCACTCTTTTGAAAAAGTATCAATTTAAATTATGATTCTAACATCAACAAATTACAAAAAGAATTACATTTACTACAAGCTCTTTAATAAAATAATTACTCTTCAAATATTAAAAGGTACTTTATTTAATAAAATATATAAAAAAAATCTAATATATTTCAAAAAATATATGTTATGTTACAACTTGATAATTTGATAATATTAATTTTATCTTATAAAAAATTGCTTAAATATAGTTATATGACCATGAAACATAAATTATGCCCACAATAATCTCTAATCAATTTTTGACAATAATATATGCTTGAAAGACATGCTACTTGTGAACCCACTTCTTTCGCAATGTTATCCTTACTCATTTTTTGAGATCTTGTTTTGTCATGTATGTTGTTTCTTCTATTTGTCAACTATTTATATTGACTTGTGGCATCCAAAAATGTGTTAGTGCTCTAATTTACTTTGTCAACAATAAACTTAGAGTTCAACTTTGTTCGTTAATGAAATTGTCTTACTTTGTCAATCCATTTTTGAGATTTTGTTTTGTCATGTATGTTGTTTTCTTCTATTTTTCCATTATTTATGTTGCAGAGTCATCTAAATATGTGTTAGTGTTAGTTTTCCAATTTACTTTCTCAACAATAAATTTAGAGTTCATTTTTTAAAGTTATTGAAAGAGAGAATTAATACTTCAAATAAATAGTTGGATTAATTAAATAATTAAAATTAAGTTTAAAAATAATAAATGATTATAAATATGATTTTTAAGTAGATTATGAAGGTGAAAAAATGATGTAAAAGACATTAATAATCGATCCACTATACAATAATTAATTCTTAAGGCTTGCTCAAATGATTATTTTGAATTCTATATTGAATATGGTTGTTCATATCCATGCATGTAGAACTAATCTCTACGCATTTAAAAATGATCTGGCACATGGATCTAAACATGTAAGTGTGGGAATGTACTAACAAAAAAATTCACCTATGAAATTAATATATATGCGTGTGAAAATTATCTAACATGTGGACCTAAATCAATACATGTGGGAAGCAATTGACAAAAAAATTATTGTAGACACCTAAAAAAATTCTACAATTAATTATACTAATTTTGCATCTTTCCAACCATGATTAATCAAATAAATTTATTCAACTAATTGTTTCAATTATTCGATCCACTATACAATGATTAATTCTTAAGGCTTTCTCAAATGATTCATTTGAATTATATATTGAATGTGGTTGTTCATATCCATGCATGTAGAACTAATCTCCACGCATATGAAAATGATCCAGCACATGGATCTAAACATGTAAGTGTGGGAATGTACTAATAAAAAAATTCACACCTATGAAATTAATATATATGCATGTGAAAATTATCTAACATGTGGACCTAAATCAATACATGTGGGAAGGAATTGACAAAAAAATTATTGTAGACACCTAAAAAAATTCTACAATTAATTATACTAATTTTACATCTTTCCAACCATAATTAATCAAATAGATTTATTCAACTAATTGTTTCAATTATTCTCTCAACATTAATTACTAACCCATTCTATAATTTATCAAGCATTAGTCAAATACATTTGAACCTTTTATCCAATTGATTAAGTGTTATCTAAGGTTCAAATTTAAATAAATTAATTAAAATTTATGTATTTAAGCCCATTTGACACATTCATCCAATAGTTTAAATGACCATATTTATTTAATTCCCTAATTTGTATATTTTTAAAATCCTAATTAATTAATCTACACCATCATTTTCACAATATTAAATGTGATTAATAAGCATAATTCAATATCACATCTTAGCTCATCTACACATAAAATCCCACAACAAAATCTTAACCCTCCATCCTATCCTAGAAAATATTAACCATCCATATTACCCCATATGGTCTCACACATGTGTATTAGATCACTAGAAACATTTTTCAACCTCATGTGGCATCTCACACATGTATAAGAAGCCTCATGCCACCATTTTTATTCCTCATTAATCCACTCTCTTCCCCAAAAATCTGCTCACATATGTGTAAGAAAAAGTGATTTTTTTATCGATTAAATTAGAATAATAAAATATTTTCCCTATCAATCCTTGTCCCACTCAAGTCATCTCTTGATAAAGTGACACTTTTCATTTTACTAATAACACATTCCTTTCGATCAATATGGACCCTTGATCTCTCAAGATAGTTTGAGTCATTCAACACACTATTGAAAAAACTAGAAATTGAACCAGACCCAAGCCATTTCATCAATTTACCTTCATTTTGTTATTATTATGTTTGTGCTTTGTAGAGAAATCACACTCATTCCACTCAATAGATCATATATTTGTGAGAAAATCAAGCAGAGTATTGGGTGTAACTCTTCTTCATCTAAGTCAATCTAACGTAGTGCAGATGAATAGGGTAAAAAAATATTAGATATTTTTGTCAAATGATTTATTTTTATTCATTCCACACCATGCTCACATTGATTTTTTTATATTTAAATTTAAGCAAAGAATGATAGTGTGTATGCACATATATATGGAACTTCTTTCATTGTAAGGGTCATGTTCTTAATCAAACCCCTAGGATAACTAATACAATAAATTTAGAATGATGGTGGAGGACATAAAGAAATAATGAAATGGACCTAGATGATTATTTATATTTCAATTCAATGCTCTAATAATATTGTGATGATGCTCTAACTATTCTTTGTTTATTTATTGTTAGATTCTTAGGATGTATTAGCAAATAAACCAATGAAAACTTGTGCTAAGCTAACACACAATGACTAGTAGAATGTTTAATGTAAATTTAAAATTTAAAATTAATAATTATAACTACAAAAGTGGCTTGGGTCAATCTACACCTACAAATACGATCTAGAGTAATGAATGGGGGCTCTAGTGTTACAATTATTTTTACTACAAGTAGAAGCTTCAAAAATTAAAAAATCTAATTTAATCATTAAAGTAACTAGTTGTGGCCAATAAACATATTCATCATATTGTCAAGAACCTCATCACAACCTCTTGCAAGCCAAAAAGGAATCCCTCTAATTTGGAGTTCTATATTGCCTCATCCTAGAACCTTTCTAAGGCCCTCAATGCTTTGAGATCTTGTATCCCTCTAGAGAGGAGCAACACTCCCTAGTCCCCCTCGAGCTCGAGTAGCTTAAGCTCAATTTTGACAGCTCAACCAAAGGTAACCCAGGTCAGGTGAGTGGGGGTGATGCCATCAAATATTGTCATGGGAAAATGATGTTGGTGTATGCGATGAATTTGGGAGTCCAAACTTCAAATTTTGTGGAGGTGGCAGATGTCTGCCATGGTATCTATATAGCCAAGAACGTGGGTATATCCAACCTAGGAATCAAAGGTGATTGTAGAAATACCATAATGATGTTGTGTGGGATGGTGAATCCTTGTTGGTCTCTTCAGGACCCCATCCTATTGGCTCAAAATATGATGATGAATTTTGATAATTACAAAGCTACTCATGTGTTTTGTGCGGGGAATAAAGTGGTGAATACCCTCGAGCTTTCACTTCTAAAGTGATTATTTAGGATAATATTTCTCGTATCCCTAGACATGTGCATGATTTACTTTCTAATGATGAAAATGTACAACCTTGAGCTCAAACTAGATTCCTTATCAACTCCTTTGGATAGTTGGTGTGGATTACATTTATATCATTCTATATCTCTTGGCTAGTCTTGTCATAAGCCTTCTCATCTTTGGCTTATACATTATTCTAAGTATCCCTCTAGAGTTATGAGGCTTGCTTTGTTTGAAGTAAATTTCACTATACAAGGAAATCTTGTTCAGGATGAACCTATCTCCTACAAGGTGTGGAAAAATGATAGGGATGTTGAAGGTATGATGGGGCATGACGCCAATCTTTCGATGGAGTTTGCTAACTCCTAGAATGAGGGTAATGTCAGGTCATTGGTGATCGCAACTTCCACATCAATGCGGGGCTCATTACTGAAGTCACTAGTCTTTCCTTGAATGGGGATTGCATTCCTCAAAAGTTAAATAGTCATTACTAGAAGGATATGGATAGGTTCCTGAAGGATGGTGAAAAATTCAATCAGTTGTATAAAATAGGTTTTGCAGAGAAGACCTTCCCTGGGTTTGGAGCAAGTTCATTGAGGTCTTAATGAGGTATGTTACTTTGGAGGACTGGTTCAAACATTTCCACACCCATCTCTTCCCTATACTGAATCATTTTTTCTATAATGTTAAGATAATTTTTTCTTTTTGAATTCTATCCTCTTTGGAGTAGTCTATTAAGGTTGTGTAGGTTAAAATAAAAACCATTCCTATTCACTAGGGGTTAGTCTTTTGTTTATGCCGCTAGTAGGGTGCTCTAACCCCTTCCTCAACCTCTATCAAAAATAATTCCCTTGTCATTAGAGGCCCTGTCAAACCCTTGGAGGATCCCCTTTCCAAAATTGGCTCTGTGTTGACTCAATTCTCCTCCCATCAAACAAGAATAAGGGTCAGTCCAGAATACTATGTCCCACTTTTTGGCCAAAGTAGGACATTAATATCAACCACCATATTTTTTGAATTTTGGAATCTCCATCCCTTGCAGGAAGGGAGTGTTTATAATCGCAACCGATAATGGGCTGTGTTAAAAGAAAGGCTAGAAAATAGGCTAGGCCAAGGCCTGGGAAAGGTTTTCTAGCTAATTCTGCATCTTCCCCATATTCTGAAGAAGGGTATTCAAAATAGGGTCATTAGAAGACAAAGGACCACTCGAACCACCACCAGAGCCACTGCCATGACTACCACTAGATCCACTGCCTAGATCATCGTTGTGACTACTGCCAGAGCCACCACCAATGCCACCGCCATCAGTGTGACCCCCGTTGGAGCCACCGCCGCTTCCAAGGCCACCACCATGACCTTCGCCTGAACCACTTCTGCCAAGGCCACCTCCACTTCTGAATTTTCCACCACCAAAGCCTCCACCAATCATCCAGCCAAATCCCCCACCACCAAAGGCGACAGAAGGGGTGAAGCGGAAACCTAAAGGGTTTTTGTTTACTTTGACAGTTTCAAAGTTTTTGGAAACGGTGAGTACACTAACCATAGGGACCACGTCAGCCATGTATACGGATGTGGGAGGCATCAGAATCTCTAGTTGTCTCTCACATTCCTCAAAGAGGCTGCCTCGTGCCATGCAGCTATGACTCGAAGGGGCACATGCTTTGGCCAGACCAACGAGACTAGCTAAGAGCTCTACGCTTGTCCGGTCTTTTTCCACCATGTCATTGATCACTTTAGTAGCCCTATCCATCTTTGGGTTTCCTTCCAGGTGATTTTCTAATGCACCTAACCCTTTGCCAAGGCTAACGACATATTTAGAAGGGATATAAATGAACTCATGCTCGTCTACGGATGAGGAGGTCAATGATGCATGAGGAGTAGGGATGCAATCAGTTTCATCTAGAAACCTAGATTCGCCTAGCGATATGTGCTCCTGCACGGACAGACCAACCGCAAAACCAAAGAAAAGGCCAATAGTGAAACTAGAAGAGACCTTCATCTTCTCCATCGGAAGGTGTCATGGACTTCTTCTGACCATGTGCCTAGAGGTCATAGATTGGGTTGTGACACTCATAAACCCTCACAACACAAAAATGTGCAACGACCAAAAGATATAGGAGAAAAGGCTCAGGACACCAACAAACAGGTAGACATTGGTTCACATCAGGTTCACCAAAAATGTAAGAAAGGAGGACCAACCACTGCAAGGCCCCAAGTCACAAAAGGCCAATAGCGGAAAGGCTGCCCTAACTTACCTCAATTCCAAGGAAGATTAGGATAGGAGGGATGAGAATGATGAGGACTAGGTGTCCTTCGACCACTCTAAAATCTCGAGAGTTGAAGGGAGACTGGACGAGTCACTTTTAAGGTCAACTCTGCATCTCAGGTAGCTCTCTGTCAGAGGACAGAAGCGCAGTTCCGGGATGACATCATGACGCGCTAGCATCTCATAGGCGCATTAGTGTTTGTACGGCCAAAGAACTAGAGAGATGAGGTTTAATCCTCAAGAAAGGACTACTAGCCCAATTTAGAGGTTTCTCAAATAGCATAATGAGATTAAGAAGAATGAAACATAAATACGAATTTGATAAAATAAATATATTACCGCAAGGGTGACGAAGACAATCTCGCACAACAGTCTTCTCGCCAGCTTAATTCAAGATCTCTCCACCTGCACATAATCAAAGGGGGCAAATTTTGGGGTTTTTTAAGGGCCTGCCTCAGTCAGACCCCCGTTTTGTTGTTTCCACCTCCACGGACATCCAAGTTTGCAATGATAGGAATAAAGATAAAGAAGGGAAATACAAGCTACGTAAAAAAAAGATACTAAAAATAGTACATGCTTACTCAACCAAAGATGATAGAAGAGATAAGAGGAGCTTACCACCTCCATCCAAAGCGCTCAAGGCTTGTGGAGGAGAAAATGAGAGGAACTCAAGCCTCTGCTGCAATGGTGTTTGTCGTGCGCTCACACTATTAGAGTGATGGAGTAGTGGACTATTGTCATGGAGCTACAAAGCTTGAAGATGGATGGAATGGAGTGGAGAGAATGCTCAAATGATCTCACCAAAATTTGTTGAAGAAAACCATGGATGAATGGATGAAGAATATGAAAGAAAGGTTGAAAAATGACCATATTTGGGTCGGCCAGCCGAAGAGGAGCATTACACTTCGACTCCCAATAAGAAGTGTAATGTTTCTGCATTCTCCAGCTGCAGGAATCTGCAAGGGACATAAGCACACCGCATAGACATCTATGTGTCGTTCTGACGTCCCCAACAAAAATGCCCCCACTGACACACAAAACAAGCACCAAGTGGAGTGTGAGCAGCAGGCTTAAGTGGAATTAAAACTTCGCCTTAGTTTTCTAAAGTGTAAGGGGGTAAAGGGAAATTTGCTTTTATGAGTACAAATTCACGCTTATACACTAACGAATATAATTTTAATATGTTTTGGTTTTATTATGTATTTATTTTTTTAGTTTTATTAAACATAGGTTTTTCACTGAAAATCAAACTCCCTATTCTGCACATGTGGAAAAATAGCATATTATCAAAAAACAAAATTAAAAATATGACTGCACCAGATATTGAAGTCCTTGATCCAACAAAAAAAATTGAATTTCGATACATACAAAAAAAATTACGTTGTATATGGTCCGCCTATGTCTGAATTATAATTGGTTTGACATCGAAACTTGATTAAAGAAAAAATATTAAATAAAAATCTATGAGACCAATTGGAAGCACTAGATATCGTAGTTAAAAATCCAAATTCGAAAGAATTAGAATTTTATCCTTCATGGAAAAAAAGTTATGTTGTATACAGTGAGCATCACTCCTTAAAAATGTTGTTTGTTGAAAAAAACTAGTTTTCGAAGGAGATGGAAAAAGAAATGCAATCTGATTCCAAAATTTTTGAAAAAAATATATTTAGAATCTATAGACAAAATGTCACAAATCACTAGTTTGCATCATCTTCAAATTCCTCACGATTTAGCTGTTATAGGTGCCCGAAAGTGAAGATTTAGTTAGAAAAAATTATTTTAGTGTCCAGTTTGACCAAAAATTGTAAACCACTATTGTGGGATCACCCCAAGTGATTGATTCTTTTGCCTCATCTTTATGGACTTATCCTAAAGCTAGATACATCTTAGAAGAAATGAATGTGGGGTAATCAAAATCATCATATCATAAGATTGATTGGTACAACCATTGATGCTAGCATATTTTGGGATACTTTGTAACAAATCTCAAGAATCAAGTGACAATGCACACTTTGGACCAAAATTTAGAAGATTTATGAAGACCCTCACATCTTTCTATTCCCAAATGATCCTCTATCGAACTGTCTCATTCCATTTGATGATGATACATTAGAGGAGCCTGAATATGATGCAATGTTTGAGGATCTTGATGATCAAGAGACCTCTCTTGTTACTCCTACTCCTATTGAGATCACAAATCTTTTTTTTTTGCTTCATCAAAGTTCAGAGATGCTTCTTTGAGAGTTTCAATGATTCTTTGCAATAGGTAAATCATAGTCTTTTAGACTCATATTTGTGGGATGATTAATTGACAGGTATTTTAGATTTATTTATTGAGTCTCACATTTTAGATTTAGAGGACAAATTTTGATGGGTTATCTCCCCTCTTTAATGATATTCCCCATCATAGTTATCGTCCCATCATCTTTTTCTTTAGATCTTGTTCATCATCAACTACCACTTGATCATGTTTTTTCACCTATTAATCAGGAAAGTACTTGATTTGATTGTGGCATCATCTTCCATGGACATGCAAACACATGAGTAGGCTTTAGAGACACATTCATCAAACATTTTGGACTCTTCTTATAATTTTTATCCAAAATGGGAATCATTCCTACATATACTTGGTTTTGTATCTTTTCAAGAGGAGGAATGTTGTTTGTAGGCATTGGATCATGTTTTTTCTTCAGTAACTTACCATTTTTACAGAGCATTACACATTGTGGGGGGTACATAGTCTCTATGTTTCTATCTTATGGGAGATTATTGATTGTATATTGGTGATAGAAGTAGTAGTTGGCAAGTCATAATCAATCCCCTTTCTTTCTTCTTTCACTTTCTTCTTTTCTCTCTTTTAGAGAGGATTTTTGTCCCATTGGTTTTTCTCAGTTTCTCCATTTGTGTCATATTGCATTTTTCCATGAGTACCTAACATGGTCTAGTAGTTGAGACCTATCAATCATATTTTCATTATTTGCATTTGTTTACTTCTCCCTAAATTACAATTAACGGACATATTGATATGAACAAAGTCCACCTAATTGATCCTGTTCACAAATATTCATCTGTTAAGTTTACTTAAGACTATAAGAATGTTTTTTTTTTAAATTACGTATTCACGTGATCTTATATTATTTCATCACTAGTTGTCTTACTGCATAAAATTTACTAGTCTCATTGCATAAGATTATGGAGCTCAAGATAAGGAAAGAACACCGTAAGAGAACTAGATCAAAATTCTTTGGCTTCGAACAAAAGTGGATAAAGGTGAAAAAGAAGAAACCCCCTCCTGGTAAACACCAGATGCTACTCAGATCTGCCACGAAAGGGGGATTGTGTGGTCAGGAAGAAGCCTCTCAACGAAGGGGATTAAGGAGAACACTCTGAAATAATGATTTGTCAGAGCAGCTAATTTCTTCTTAGTGATGCATAATAAACGAATTTTATGATTTGCACCTAATTTCTTTGGCTTAAAGCATGATCCCATTCCGACCATTTTTAAAGATAGTTAATGAGAATATATGGCACTATTTCGTTTTTCTAAAAGAAGAAGCGGGTGTGTAGAATTTTCACGAATCCACTTGTTGCAGCTTGTATCCTCCTTAACATCTCTAGAGATGAATTAAAATGTAGGTCATCTCGACACTTTTGAATGAATAAAAAATGTATTCATGGAAAAAATTAATTGAATTATCTATAGCCTCCCATCTGTATCAATGGTTGGAGGAACCAGGATTAGAAGATAGAACCGCTGAGTCGGATAGCGCAAGACCAAAATGAAACAAATGCAACAATGCCACACAGAATAAAGAGAGCATTCAGACGGCCTTCACTCCTCATTTTTGCTTCCCTCAGTTTGCTCTGTTCTCTTAAATAGTTTTGATAAGTTTCCAAAATCTGATTGTGGTTCTTAGTCCTTTTGCAATCTAGAGCTTTTTCCAGGATAGCCAAACTGTGTCTCCCACTAATACGACCTCCCATCATGTCTTCCAACTGCATGCTCAGTTCAGTAATCTCCAAGCTGCTATCATCACTACCTGAGACTCTACACTTCATCACCAACTTACATTGCACGGCTTTGCAAGGCAATATTTTGTGGGCAGGTAATATGGAGCCAAAGGATATTACAAAATCCTTATCTGATGGCCAGTCTCTCATCCCATTCAAAGGACTCCAGTTTGAAAGATTAGCGGCTTTGCCTGTTCTCCTGTTTATAACAATCCAGCTTAACTTAATATTCTCCATAAATTGTCCCCAAAATTCACCATCCTTCCTCTGCTTGTCGACAGGCATAATTGTCGACAGGCCATCTGTAATGGTGTGGCGCTCATCACTGTTAAGGATGTCAATCCTGAAAGGGCAGCTACAGAACCACCCCTCAAAATCTCCAGCAAAAGGGATTCCCCAAACAACTTTGGAAAATATCACTTTATCCTTGTATTGTACATCCACAACTGAGACAAAATCAGAAGGAACAGCAGTGCTATCACATAGTTTTTTCAGATCATTGCCCTTGGATTCCCATTGAGTAGTTTCATAAGAAACGAATGGGAAGCAGCTTCCATAAAATTTTCTAAATCCACCCAACGAAGCAGAGATCAAATCTTTAACATTTGTGTCCTCTACAGAAGGCCACATAGAACAGCAAGCTTCTTCCCATATCCTTTCTTCTCTGGCAACAGACCAAAACTCTGAAGAAACACATCCAGCTTTTGCAATTGTTATGCCATCCACGCGGCCTAAGATTCCTGAAATAAGGTCTTTGTTCAACACCATGATTATCTCGGTATTTTGACGGACTCTGCACTACGGCTCCTAATATTAACAATTAATCTGGACCATATACAAAATGGATTATAGAGAGAAAACTTTGAGAATCCCTCCTTCCAAAAAAAGATATGCAGTGGTATAAAAACCAATGTCCTTCATGCGCTGCAGCCATTAACAAATATCTAATTATAGAGGAGTGCCTTTTGTTCAGAAATCTAACAGCCAACCAAAGTGTAGGAATAGGGAAACTCGCCAAATTGGGCTGAGTGAAACAGAGCCTCATTTAACGTTTTAAAGCATTTGAAGAGAAAGCTGCCAGATCAACGCATGGCAGATTGTGTGTGAACCTATCCATTACCGAAGCTTCTATAAGACGCATAACACGTGGAAAGAGCTCGCTTCAAATTCTATTCTTCGATATTTAAAAATGTGATTCTAAGTTATCTGCAATGTTGAATCCGAATGAAACATAATGCCATCTAACGGTGGGAATTCGATGTTCATTTATAAGCATCAACTTTTTCTGTCAATTGGGTTCGTAGAGTGTGCCTTTGTAAGGCCGGTTCTTTGGATTACGTATTTGGCTATAGATTTTGTCGGCCTGAGAACAATCCGAAAGGGTATCCTCCTTGTCCCTCTCAACGTCTTTACTGCGTTTTTGCGCTCTTGTTGTGTTTGAGCAGGCCTGGAATTTGACGGCCACCCTTACCTGTCATATGATTTTTTTTTGATGGTTTGTTCATTTAAATGTCTGTTATTTTACGTTTTATGAAAATATTTAATTGTCAAAAAAAATTAAATATCAATCTCAAATCTATTCAGAAATAATTATATAAAATTAAAAAAATTTAATTTTTATTCAATTCATTATCTAAAATTTCAACATGCTCACCAATAAAGCACAAATGTTGTATTATATTGAAAAAAATCAAAACTCGAATGACTAATCATTGTAAGCAAAATACATTGAGAAAACAATGAAAATTTTAAAAATATTGATAATTAGAAATAAATGTAAAAATCTTAAATTTATTCTTACAATTCACAAGAAGTTTCTAAATTCATATAGAAAATAAATCTTGTTAAAATATTCAAAAAGTTAAAAAACAATTTATTCTATTTTGAAAAGATTTTGTATTAATATATATTTTTATAATAAATATTATAAATCATATATATTAATATAAAGCAATGATAACTATTAGTAGAAATGTTAAAATCTTAAATTTATTGTTAAAAACATTTAAAAAATTAGAAAGAACTATATTTAATTTTGAAAAATTCTATTTTGAACAGATTTTGAATTAATAAATATATTTATAATATCATATATATTAATATAAAATGAAATTAGAAATAATTATTTGAATTCTAAACTAATTTATATTTTTATTATAAACATTTTATATATATATATATATATATATATATATATATATATATATATTTACTACAATAAATATACTACAGTAATTTTTTACGGTTTAATAATAATTTTAAGTGTCATATTTATGGTTATATAAAAATATAGCAAGTCAAATGATATGGTCTAATAATATTTTAGGTTGTAATATATGGTCCAAAATGCCAAAAATGGTCAAATAGACCATCAAATTCTGAAGCTTGCTTGAAGGCCTTATTTTGATTTTTAATCCCCTTGTTTTTAGCTTTGTGGCCTTTATTTTTAGCTTTTGACCTTCAATGTATTGACCATGCTTATCAAATGCTTTTGTGAGGATTATTTGTTTAAACTTGTTTTCAATATGAAAAATTAGTTGTTTAATTTTATAAATATAGTTGGTCACATTGATGTTATATTTGTAGAATTGTCCCCACATTCACTTTTGCAATCCTTTTTGGACTTGATGCAAATAACTGATTAAAGTGATGAAATGAATCTCGGTGTTCATCATGTTGCCATTTTTCGATCTTTTGGCCCCTTTTCGCTGCTTTCCCCGCTGCTATATAGCCGGTATCATTGGCAACACGACACAATTTGAGCAACCCTTTTTTTCCTGAACGGTGCAGATTGGCGTAGACGGGCATGCAAGACGAATCTCAACCATTCATTGTTTTCACCATTTTCCGCTCCTTCAAACTCTTCTGCGCTGGTATTGACCTGTCACTTCTCCAATTTGGCCACGAATTTAGTACAGCGGTGTACAGAAAAAATGTGACAGTCGCGTTAATATCTTATCCTGTGAACTTGAATGCACTTGAATGCTCATAAGTAAGCCCTAAAAGCACGATATTTTCATATTTCGTTTGGGATCGATTTGCTTCTGCCTGCCAAACCATTCTTCTGTGGATTTGGAGTTGTTCTCGAACAACAAAATAGGGTACGATTTAAAATGAAGAAGCCTGAAATTGCAAGGCATGCATTTTAACTGAAAAACTTGGTTCGAATATTCAAAATTCGGTTTGCATTTGTTAAGTAACATAATTTTATTATGTTTCACAGTGAACCCACTTGGGATTTTTGCAGAAATTTCAAATATACGTTTTTTATTTGTAATTTCTAGGGTTTGTTCATATTTATTTGCAGTTCACTTTGTGGAGGAAAATAGAAATTGTGTTTTCTAGCGACAATGATGACAGCAGCACGACCGACATTGGCGCCTGCAAAGGGAGCACATGAACTAGGCGGAACAAGAATCTTTGACCCCTCTTAGAATTTTTCCTCCAGGGATCTTGCCGCCCACACAAACCTTAGGACTAGGTATGTTTTTAATTTTTTATCAGTTTCTTATGTACGTTCTTTTTACGCTGATTTCCAAATCAGAATCACAAACTCTCAAAACAGCTTTTTACCAGTTTTGCTTCCAAACATATTGTGAACATAAATAGGGTAACTTTATTGTTGCTCATCACAATGCAATACAGAACCTCTGAAAAGCTTACACATTCTTGATATGATAACATCCAAGACTTTCTCTCAACGAGTGTATCCTAGAAGAAGTGCTTTTGATGGCCTAATAATCGCCCAACCTGCTCCTGCTTCTACTTTCGCTGAATCCTCCTCTGGAATGGAACACCTACCCTACGATGTCTTTATAAATCATCATGGAGGAGATGCTAAATACACACTGACCAACAGTATCTACAATAAGTTAACTGCTACTGGACTCAGAGTCTTTTTGGACAAAGATGAGCTGAAGCTTGGGTATTTTTTTCCTAGAGCTTTAGAAGAAGCAATACGCAGTGCTTCACTTCATATAGCCATTTTTCCTGAGAATTATGCAGAATCTCCTTGGTGTTTGACTAAGCTGGCATGTATGCTGCAAACGGGCATCAAATTTATCCCCATTTTCTATCATGTTCAGCCGTCTACTTTAAGATGGAGAATTGAAGGAAAAGGGATTTATGCAAATGCCTTTTCCAAGCATGCAATGAAGATCAGGTACAACTCAAATTGTTCCTCTGTATTGTCTGTCGGATGCCTGTTTGACAGTAAATACTAATTAATTAAGATTAAAAATTATATTATTATCAAATATTCTCAATTGTTATTATTACTATTTTATCCTTTTTATTTGTTAAGTTTGTTCTATTGTACTTGCATGTTGTTTTGTTTGAGCAGATACACCTCAGAAGAGGTTTACAGCTGGAAATGGGCACTCCATAATGCTACATTGCACACTGGCGAGACCATTAATAATCAGGGGTAAGTACAAAATGAGGTCTCCTTTATTTAGCTTATCAAATCTTCCTTGCGTCATCTTTTCGGATGGGGGCTTCTTTTAATTTTGTCTATTATATGTATCGTTGTTAGGTGTGTTTCTTTTGGTCATTAGATAAAAATGATACCTTAGCCCAAATTAATTAGAAAGTCATCATAGTTGATTTCTGTGGTACAGTCAAACTTGCCCCTAGTGTCAGCACCTTTTTTTCATTTTTTTTTGTTCGGTCTCATCTGTTACTAACAATTTCTAAGAGGGCCTTTCACAAATCTTAGACTATGTCTTCTCCCCTAGAATATGCTCCTACCAACCTTCTTGTGTATGCTCCTCTCTACTTTGGCCACCAAGAGTCCCATTCCTCTCAACCTAACTTTCTCTCCAAGTTCCCATCTTCCACCTTTGGCTCCTCAACCTTACTCTTACCACCTTCATTAATATCACTACACCCTTGGATAGATTTGATACCAACTCCATTGATATCACAATATATCATGGATTACTCTAATACCAATTGTGGAGGGGCCAAACTAACTCCTAGTGCTACACACATTTCTTCATCCTTTTTTTTCAACTTGACTTAGCATTGGCAATCTATACTTTCTTTTTTGCTATAGATAAGACCTTTCACAAATCCTAGACTACACCTTCTCCCTTGAAGTATAGTCCTAGCAACTTGGCTCTCACACACATATTATAGAATCACACACATGCACATCCTCAAACGTTTCTGCCCACAACACTCCAAATCCAATCTTTCAGTTTCCCTTGCCCCTCAAAGCTTTCCCTAACATCCATTGGAAGACCATCTTGAGGCCAAACCCATTGTGTAGGCTCCCTGCTACTCTAGCCACTAAGAGTCTCATTCCTCTTAGCTCAATTTTCTCTCCAAATTCCCAAGTTCTCATCTTCCACCTTCAACTCAACATCAATTTATTGTACAAATCTGATTGTATACCAACTCATCAACAAGCACTCTCGAACTCTGGTCCAATATGTAACATCCCAACCCAAGTGGCAATTTCTCTTTGCCAATTCACTTCCCAAGTCTAATGTATCCCTCAGTACTCTATAATCTCAACCTTCTTGGGCTTACCTCCAAACTCTCTTTGAGTCTATGGATGCACTTCCTTGAAGGAATTCCTCAATATTGCAACCTTCACCTTTAGCTTTCCAACCTCCTTTGTTGTGTAACTCTAATTATATGTCACTATGCGGCCATACATGTGGCACTTCTTGTTAGTAGATCCAATTGTCTTCCTCTTTGCATATCATTTGGCCTCTGCCTACATAACAAAAGTTACAGCTCTGCCAATCATAGTTTTGATAATCTGCAAATCAGTTGAAAAAATCCCGAAGTTTGTGTAGCAAGTGACGTAAAATGAGTTTAATTGGATCAACTCTTTGCGTTTTGGGGAGATTCTCTCAGTCCAAGCATGAAATTTAACTACCTTAAAAACATATTAAAATCCTTAATTTGCAGGCCAAAGATCTCATTTGGAGTGGCTGAGTATTTTTTTAAGTTCTGGAAAAGTCTCTTACCAAGTCCAAGTTGGCTTAATGTAGTGGTCTTGCCAATAAGGACTTAGACAATCTATTGTGTGTTTCTTACGCTAGATATTTATGCATGTCTTGTTTGCTTTTCTAGCATACTGTACTGGTCTATTGTTGGCATATTGGGTGTTGAAGCAGTTGGAAATGGATGATGATTATGTTGACAATGAGGAGGTAATGAATGAATTATTTGATGCCTGCTCTTGTTTAAATTGCAAGTCTCATAATAACATATGAAACACACCTACCTTCAAAATTAGATTACCTTTATGTGCCCAGTATTACCTTTTCAACCTTGTATTTTAATGTTTGATGGCGAATATTACTCATTATGCATCAATTTTTTTCCAGCATCAAACCTTGGGCCTTGGATGGTTTCTTCAATGTAGGTTACTTGAATTATTTACACTAAATATTGCATTGGTACTCCCATATTTTGTATTCGTATTTGGATTCCCATTTTACAAGAATTATAATATTTGAAGAATTGTGCTCACATGTTTTGCATATTTCACAAAGACATGTTCAAAGATAGTATTAATCATTCTCCAGATTAATAAGCTCAAATTTTACAAAGACCTGTTCTTCATTTGTCATTTTTCTGATAGTATACAATAGGTTGCAATACATGCTCTTCTTGCTACATTGATTGATTCCATTTTATTTTATTTTGTTACAGATCACTTTAACGAAAATGTTGAAGATGCCCATATGCAGTTCCAACAAAGGCTCAATCAAATCAAATCTTGAACAACTTTGGTCCTACTGGATGATGTCTGCAAAAAGCACCACCTTCAAAAACTATGTTGTCAAATGGATGAACAGTTTCTCATTTCACTACCCTGTCTACTGAGTGCAAACTATGATTTAGGCATTTTCCTTGCAATGCATTATTATGATTAATCATTTCCATTATGGTCATACCCATCAAAAGAATATCCACCAAAATTTATGGAAAATTGGGTGCAAATCATTGAATTTTCTTTTGATAAAGTTGTCCAAATTTGCAGTATTTTTTGGGTGTACAAATATTTTTCTGCATGTTTGAAGGTTTTTAATGTGTTGTGTATTGTTGTAGAATTAATATATTTATGCACTATCCTTTATTAGTTTATTACTCAAATTTGGAATTCAGAGTTTGGCATTCAGCTTCTGGATAGTTATTTGGATTGTCATTTACGACTGTCAATTGCTATTCCCATTTTCAAGTAAACACATTTAACAAAAAAATTTCCCTATATTGTCTTCAGCGTACCCATTGCAACCCAAGGTGCGATTACTAGTTTTATTATGTTATCTATTAAGGTTTAGATTTTATACATGTAAGAAGAGATGAAAACATGTTTTAATTTGTTTTGTCAAAATAGATAATGCTTTCATATTAAGTTGTAAAAGTAATTCAAATTTGAGATAAAGTCTTTCAATTAAAAAAAATTGTTCTTTAATATTAAGATTAAATTTAAGATCAATTTTAATTGATTTTGGTAGAGTAAATATTCCTCAAATTCTTTTCAAAAAATATCAACTTAAACTATGATTTTAACATCAACAAATTACAAAAAGATTTAGATTTACTATAAACCCTCTAATAAAAAAATTACTCTTCAAATATTAAAAAGTACTTTATTTAATAAAATATATAAATAATCTAATATATTTCAAAAAATATATGTTATGTTACAATTTGATAATTTGATAATATTAATTTTATCTTATAAAAAATGCTTAAATATAGTTTATATGACCATCAAACATAAATTATGCCTACGATAATCTTTAACCAATTTTTGACAATAATATATGCTTGAAAGACATGCTACTCGTGAACCCACATCTTTCGCAATGTTATCCCTATTCATTTTTTGAGATTTCTTGTTTTGTCATGTATGTTGTTTCTTCTATTTGTCAACTATTTATATTGACTTGTGGCATCCAAAAATGTGTTAGTGCTCTAATTTACTTTGTCAACAATAAACTTAGAGTTCAACTTTGTTCGTTAATGAAATTGTCTTACTTTGTCAATCCATTTTTGAGATTTTGTTTTGTCATGTATGTTGTTTTCTTCTATTTTTCCATTATTTATGTTAAAGTGGCATCCAAATAAAATGGCATCCATTATTTTCACAATATTAAATGTGATTAATAAACATAATTCAATATCACATCTCAGCTCATCTACACATAAAATCCCACAATAAAATCTTGACCCTCCATCCTATCCTAGAAAATCTTGACCATCCATATTACCCCATATGGTCTCTCGCACATGCATGATAGATCACTAGACACATTTTTCATGTCCTCATCTGGCTTCTCACACATATATAAGAAGCTTCATGCCACCATTTTTATTCCTCGTGAATCCAGTCTCTTCCCTAAAAATCTTCTCACACATGTGTAAGAAAATGTGACTTTTTGTCGATTAGATTACAATAAGAAAATATTGGCCTTTCATTCCCTATCAATCTATGTCCCACTCAAATCATCTCTTGACAAAGTGACACTTGTCATTTTACTAACAACGCATTCCTTTCAATCAATATGGACCCTCGATCTCTCAAGATAATCCAAGCCATTCAACACACTATTGTAAAAACTAGAAATTGAACATGACCCAAGCCATTTCATCAATTTAACTTCATTTTTTATTATTATGTTGGTGCTTTCTAGAGAATTCACATTCACTCCACTCAATCAATCTTATCTTTGTGAGAAAATCAAGTAGAGTATTGGGTGCAACTCTTCTTCATCTAAGCCAATCTAACGTAGTGAAGATGAATATGGTAAAAAGATATTAGATATTTTTGTCAAATTATTTACTTTTCTTCATTCCACACCATTCTCACATTAATTTTTTATATTTAAATTTAAACAAAAATGATAGTGTTTATAAGCATATCTAGGGATTTTTTTTAATTTTAAGGGTCATGTTCTTCTTAATCAAACTCCTAGGATAAATAATTCAATAAATTTAGAATGATGGTGGGGACATAAAGAAATAATGAAATGGACAGGTATAGTTCTATATATTTCAATTTAATGCTCTAATAATATTATGATGATGCTCTAACTATTCTTTGTTTATTTATTGCTAGATTCCTAGGATGTCCTAGCAGATAACCAATGAAAACTTATACTGAGCTAACACACAATGACTAGTAGAATGTTTAATGTAAATTTAAAATTTAAAATTCATAATTATAACTACAAAAGTGGCTTGGGTCAATTCTACACCTACAAATACAATCTAGACTAATGAGGGGGGGCTCTAGTGTTGATATAATTAGTTTAACTACTACAAATGGAAGCTTCAAAAATTAAAAAAAATCTAATTTAATCATAAAAGTAATTAGTTGTGGCCAATAAACTTATTCATCAGATTGTCAAGAACCTCATCACAGCCTCTTGTAAGCCAAAAAGGAATCCCTCTAATTTGGAGTTCTCTATTGCCTCATCTTGGAACCTTTCTAAGGCCCTCAATGCTTTGAGATCTTGTATCCATTTGGAGAGGAGCAACACTCCCTGGTCCCCACAAGCTTGATTGGCTTAAGCTCAATTTTGATAGCTCAACCAAAGGTAACCTAGGTTAGGTGAGTGGGAGTGATGTCATCAAAGACCATCATGGGAAAATGATGTTGGTGTATTCAATGAATTTGGGAGTTCAAACTTCAAATTTTGTGGAGGTGGCAGTTGCCTGCCATGGTATCTATATAGCCAAGAACGTGGGTATATCCAACCTAACAATTGAAGGTGTTTCTAGATATAACATAATGATGTTGTGTGGGATGGTGAATCCTTGTTGGTCTCTTCAGGACCCCATCCTATTGGCTCAAAATATGATGATGAATTTTGATAATTACCAATCTAATCACATGTTTCATGCATGGAATAGAGTATTGAATTCCCTCACTAACTTAGGAGCTTTCACTTCTAAAGTGATTATTTAGGATAATATTTCTCTTATCCCTAGACATGTGCATGATTTACTTTCTAATGATGAAAAATTACTACAACCTTGAACTTGAGTTGGATTCCTTGTCAGCTCCTTTGGATAGTTGGCATGGATTACATTTATGGAATTCTATCTCTCCTAGCTATTCTTTTCATAAGCCTTCTCATCTTTTGCTTGCACATTATTCTAGGTATTTCTATAGAGTTATGAGGCTTGCTCTATTTGGTGTGAATTCCACTATAGGAGGAAATCTTGTTCAAGATGAACCTACCTCCTGTAAGGTGTGGAAAAATGATAGGGATGTTTGGACTATCCTCAAACGAGGCAAGATGGCCTCATATGTTGAAGGTATGATGGGGCACGACCCCAATCTTTTGATGGAGTTTGCTAACTCCTAGAATGAGGGAAATTTCACCATTGGTGATCGCAACTTACATGTTATTATGGGGCTCATTACCGAAGTCACTAGGCTTTCCTTGGATGGGGCTTGCATTCCGCAAAATTTAAAGATATTATTACAAGGATATGGATAGGTTCCTGAAGGGTGGTGAAAAAATCAACTAGTTGTGTCAAATGGTTTTTGTAGAGAAGACCTTTCCAGGGTTTGGAGCAGGTTTACAAAGGTCTTAATGAGGTATGATACTTTGGAGGGCTAGTTCAGAAATTTCCACACCCATCTCTTCCCTATGTTGAATCATTTATAATGTTAAGATCAATTTTTCTTTTGAATTCTATTCTTGTTGGAGTAGTCTTTTAAGGTTGTGCGGTTTAAAAGAAAAACCCTTCCTATTCAGTAGGGGTTAATCTTTTGTTGATTCCACTAGTAGGGTGCTCTAACCCTTTCCTCGACCTTTGTCAAAAATAATTCCCTTGTCATTAGAGGCCCTTCCAAACCCTTAGAGGATACCCTTTCCAATATTGGCTCTATGTTGACTCTATTCTCCTCTCATTAAAGTAGAATAAAGGTCAATCCAGAATACTATGTCCCACTTTTTGGCCAAAGTAAGACATTAATATCAACATTTTTTTACAAAATTTCACTTGATGAAACCTATAGAAACTAAACCAATAATAATTTGGAGATTAGCGATTTGTGTGTAGATTCTAAATGTATTAAAAAAAAATTAAAAAAATAACCTTTAATCATTTATTTTATAGTGAACGACATTTTTAAAAAGTGACATTTATGTCATCATGCATAAAAAAATTTATTGAAAGGATAAAATTATAATTTTAAAATGTAATTTTTTAACATCAATATCTAGTGCATGGATATTTTTTCAATTTTTTTATTGCATAGTTTTTAATTAATTTTTTAAGTCAAGGTAATTATAATTTGGAAATACGTGTATTTCATCATGCATAACTTGTTTTGTATGTATTTTTTTTGTTGAAACAAGAACATCAATACCTACTGCACACATATGTTTTTATATTTTTTTCTCTATTTTTCTATTTTTTCATGTTTGTTAAACAAATAACTTAATGTTTTGTGAAAAATAACATTCACAAAAAATTAAATATAAATATAATAATAAAATTAAAAATAATTAAAATTATACTTTTTGGAAAGCATATAATAAGAGCTACATACATACAAAACATGATTTCTAGAAGACTTTATTTAATCTCTCAAAAGGTAAAGTATTTTTATGCTACCAATTTGATAGGTGTGAAGGGGAATCCATTGTGGGTATGATTTAAGACTAGAGGTGTTCTATCCAATGGGGTTTGACTTAAGAGGGTCTTATACAACCCTCTTTAATTAAAAAACTTTAGATGGAATCCCTCAAAGATTAAATCATTAGGTTTCTAAAAAATTATGTGATTTTAGGAAAAAATCAAGATGTCCCAAGTTCAGGACCCATTCTTGTGGTATGGCCCATAAAATAATTAAATAATTACTCTACTCTAACAAGAATTTGCTATACAAACAATAGATAAACATTAAAAGGATGAGAGGATGAATTTATAGTGTGATCTACTATAAAATATAGAAAATAAAAAAATGCTCAAATTTAGAAAATAAAATCAAAAATAAACTCTACAAGCCAATACCTAAGGGGCTATAGGATTGTATAGGTTCACCAAAATGAAAGGAAACAATAATTTTTGAAATAATCTAAAGATAAATAAATAATCAATATTAAATACCCTAGATGAATTTTCGAAGATAGTAACAACATTACATCAAATAATAAAAGATGGATAATACACTTAGCTTTGGCAATACACTTAGCTTTGGCTATTATAATATAGCATTTTGTTGAAGACTTATTTCAATGATCCAAAATGACACGTAATGATTAGATTTGAAACTAATAAGCTTTAATAATTGATTGATTGTTTTATTTTTTTCTAAGTTGAATACACATGCATGATTGATCCGATGTCTATCTAAATTACCTTAATCTCCATGTTAAATTTGTAACTATAGAAATGACCAAGACTTTTTTATGCTTAGAATCTACTTGATTTAGTGTTTGGAATAAATTCCTAAAAATATGTAGTGTTCATGAACTCCTTTGATAGTTTTCTAAGAAAATATCTTCTTCTTATTCAAATCCCTAGATCTAAATTTACAATTTGGAACAACTATCAAAGATGGGAAGCAATTGTGGAGTGTGCCCTAATCTGTTGTTAAATGTATGTGCCAATGTACGTTGATGATGCAATATTTGATAAGGATGTTTCTCTTATAAGTTTTGAAATAATCTTTGATTCCTAAAAATGGAACAAGATTTTTTCTTTTATACAACACCCTATCATACAAATAAACATATTTTATGCATACATATTAACAAGCAATTACTCTTAGGAAGGGAGTTGTTTTGAGTCCAGATAGAGAAATAGCTAAATTGAATATTAGGATTAGTCTCAAATAATGTGTAAAAGTATCATCAAATTAGATTCACATTAATTGTTAACTTTTATGCATAAATATATCTCTTGTATGCTGTTCACTTCAATAAGAACAACCAAAACAAAACAAATTTATAAAATGAAATAAATTTAAGATATACACTTTTCACCCTTACAAAAATAAAAAATAATTAGTACTTGTAAACTTGTTTTATGAAAATTTATGATGGAACCGTCGAAATGGAATACCCCTCCTCTAAAGCATTCAATTTGAAAAAATTGAGGGAGATCTTCATAATAAGACCCCTTTCGGTGGGAACTGCAGTTCGTAAAGTTGTTGGTCCGAACCTACTGAAAGAAATAACTCAAAGATGGCCCAATGGCATCATTGCATCCATCTTCCTTTCAAACCTGATGGATTTTCTTAGGGACAAGGGGATGGTTGTTGCAGTTCCATAAGCTTATATCAATGAAATCTATATTCCTCAAATGAAGCTAAAGGTAGCCCTTGATGTGTATGAACCCAGCAAAGGGACGACCGATGTCTATGCAGCATTTTCTCTTTCTCTACTCTATTGACCAGGCAGATAACATCCTCTTTGAGGCTAGGTCTAATTTGGTTGAAGGATATCTAGGTGATTTCCTTGAGTCCTTGAAAGAACAAGGCAAAGCTATTGAAGGTTAGTCTCATTTGAATCTAAAAGATATAGTATGTGCAATCTGATTTCTACTTAGGAGAATGGCTGTCAAAAGAGGAAGCAGGAGGAAAAGAAGCAGGAGAAGATGGTGAATGCAGGAAAAAATAAGGAGAAGATGGCTAAGGCAGGAAAAAATAAAGACATTTATGTGATTGCAAGCTCCAGGGATGATAACTAACGGATTTCAGGCCCTTTCCCTTCTGTTATTGGATTGAGAGAATTATGTGTATATCCTTAATGCTGAAGTCCTTAATGGCTGAAGCTCAGCCCATGCTTTGCCTGTCTGCCTTTCTCAGGCAGTAAATGTGACCTCCTTGGTCACTTTTTTTTTTATTGTCTTTAAATTGTGAAGGGCAAACGTTCACTAAAAAGCCTTAAACAACGGGCAATAGAAAGGGTACATTCATTCGTAGAGAGATTGGAGTGCATATAAGCTATCCCGTTCAAGGGTTGATTGAGCCTCTTCAGGGAATTTAAAAGTAAAATATTATAGAAAAACTTAAACATGCTGGAATGGTCGTCGTTGAGTTCGAGGCCTACTTGTTATTTATATTGATAAACGAATTTCCAACTCTCTTGGTAGAGAATCCTGAGAAAAACAGGTTGTGGTTGTGACAGTGGTACAAAATAGTTTGGAACTATTGTTGAATTTGGAACATCAGAGGCATATAGAATTAATATTTATTGATCAAGCCTTCTATCCCTTTGGAACATGTTAGACAGCAATAAGATATTGCGAAGAATCACAATGAATTGGAGCTGAATAATTGTAGTACAAGACCAAAAAATCTAACGACACTTCAAAAAATCTCAATGTACATATGAATAAATTGAATTTGGGGTATCTACACAACTTCCTATTTAGGATGTCTAACAGTGTTTAATTGTTAGAGGGAACAGCCCTAGAAGATAGCTGTTCTCAGTCTGAGAACGAAAAAACAAAATAGAGCAAATGCAAGAATGCCACCCAGAATAAAGAGAGTATCCAGACAACCTTCACTCCTCATCTTTGCTTCCCTCAGTTTACTCTGTTCTCTCAAGTATTTCTGATAAGATTCGAAAATCTGATTGTGGTTCTTAGTCCTTGGGCACTCTAGCGCTCTTTCCAGGATAGCCAGACTATGTCTCCCATTAACATGAGCTCCCATCATGTCTTCCAACTGCATGCTCAGTTCAGTTATCTTCAAGCTGGTAGTATCACCATCTGAAAGTCTGCACTTCATCACCAACTTACATTGCACAGCTTTGCAAGGCAAGATTTTGTGGGCAGGTAATATGGTACCAAAGCACATTACAAAATCCTTATCTGAAGGCCAATGCCTCTTTCCAGATAAAGGAGTCCAGCTTGAAAGATTAGCAGCTTGTCCTGTTCTCCTGTTTACCAAAATCCAGCTTACTCTAATATTCTCCATAAATTGTTCCCAGAAATCACTACCCTTCCTTTGCTTGTCAACGGGCACATTTGTCGGCAGCCCATCTGTAATAGCATGATCCTCATTAAAATCAAGGAGATCAACCCTGAAAGGGCAGGTGCAGAACCACCCCTCAAAATCTTGAGCAGCAGGGACCCCCCACACAACTTTAGAATAGATAAACTTATTCTTGTACTGCACATCCACAACTGAGACAAAATCAGCGGGAACAGCAGTGCTATCACATAGATTTTTTAGTTCATTGCAGTTGGAATCCTTGTGGGTAGTATCGAAAGCAACGAATGGGAAGCAGCTTGAATAAAAAATTCTGAATCCACCCAACGAAGAAGAGATTAATTTCTTAACATCTGTGTCTTCTACAGAAGGCCACAAAGAACAACAAGCTTCTTCCCATATCCTCTCCTCCCTTGCAATGGACCGAAACTCTGAAGAAACACATCCTGCATTTGCAAGTGTTGTCCCATCCACACGGCCTAAGATGTCCGAAATAACGTCACTGTTCAACACCATGTCTATTTCAAGTGTTTTGACCCACTCTGCACTAGAATCTACTGATATCAACAACTAAATTGTTCAGGACCATATACAGAATGGGTAAAGACCGGTGATGCAGAAAATTTGGGGAATCCCTCCTTCCAAGAAAAGATAAGCAGTGGCACAAACTACAATGTCCTCGATTTCACAAACCAGAAAAGATATGAATCCGCAGTAAATTGGGCTACAGTGGAACTGCAGAGCCTCATTTATACTGCTATTTTTTTGGAATAGACAGTTTTTAACAGACTGCTGCCAGTTCAACGCATGGCAGATTCTGCCTGACCCATTATATCCATTAGCGAATCTTCTAACAAAAACGTGACACTTGGAGAGAGCTTGCTTTGTGTCCAACCTTTAAATCGTTAACAATGTGATACAGCTCTAAAATTGAATTGATCAAACATGTTTTCTAATGGACAAAGGGTGAATGCAAATAGACCCATCAGCGGTGGGGATTCGATATATGTTTTAAAGTAGCAACCGACACCGTCGATTAGGTGCGTAGACCGTGCCTTGTAACGCTGGTTCTTTGGATTACGTATTTGGCTAGATTTGGTCGGTCGAGGACAATCCAAAAGGTTATCCTCCTTTGTTTTTAGCTTTGCCCCTATTCTTCCAACCCGAAAGCCAGCTTTCCAAGGAAAGCACTTGGAAAAGCTTCGAACTCATGGGAGCTTCTGATTCACAGATTTGCTATTTAAATTAAATTAATTTTCAAAAAAATATTTAGAAAAACTTTGATTTCATGGAAGTTTTTGATCTACAGATTTGCTATTTAAATTAAACTAACTTTCAAGGAAAGCATTTAAAAAAACTTTGAGCCCATGAGAGCTTCTGATCCACAGATTTACTATTTAAATTAAACTAATTTCCAAGGAAAGGGCTTTAGAAAAACTTTGAACTCATGGTAGCTTTTGACACACAGATTTGCTAACTAAGTTGAACAAATATGGACTCCAATCTATTTTCAAGACAATTAACATTTAGGGAGCTTTATTTTTTGGGTTTGGGTTTGTGTGTAATGTGAAATGGGATTTGTTCGGCACTTGCTTAAATAATGAATATGGTTATATAATTAGAAATAGTAGGACTTAATTTTCAAAATAAAAGAAGAATTAATTTTAAATAACAGAGTTTAATCATCTAAAAAATAGAGTTTAAATTTCAAAAAATTAAGAGATGATCATTTTGCACTCAACATTTTTCTATTTTTTTAGGAAATAAGGGCTTCTATGGTTGATTATGAACTTTCATCTATAGAGTTAATAATCTCCAAGCACAAGCATACAACTTTTCTTTTTCTTCCATAATGTTTATGAGAACCATAATTGACTTTAGTCTTTATAGATTCATTAGAGAAATAATTAGAATATCAATAGAAATCAATTGATTAATTTCTTTTGTGTGAACTACATCCTACCCAACTAAAGATTCTATCGAACCTTGAAGTTTTCCTCATGACTTTGTGATCACACATTTTTAATTGAAACTAGAGATTGGCCCTTAGTCTTAACTTGTTCCTTAGTTTTTAATGATTTCTAACTATTTTTTATTTTCTTTCTTTTTAGACCCATCGCTACAACCTAATAATGTGATGTTCAAAGTATTTTTGGAAGAACAATTCACATTCTTGCATCCAAAACCATCAAATAGACCTTCAAAATTGATGAATCATGTTTGAAACCATGAGAAGGTAAGATTATGATAGAGTGAATTATTGCATTAGATAAATCTATCATCATACTAACCCTCAAAATTTTATGTTGAAAATCATTTGAGAATTCATTAAGTTTGATCGAATCGTCAACTTTTCAACCATTGAATCAAACCTAGGTTTCCCATTGCTAAAAATGTTGTGAATTCTTAGGTGAATCAAAGGAATTTAGAAATAAAATGTGTGGCTAGATCAAGGAAAGGAGCCCATGGGTACATTATAGTCAAAGGTATTTTGAAATAGATTTTTTTTTGTCAAAATAAAACACATATATATAGTTTCTTGTAGATTCCACATTGAATTTTCCAATCATTATGATGTTGTTCATCATATATGTGTAGCTTTGAATACTAATGAGATTTTGTAGGGGTGCATGATAGAAGCTCCACCTAGATTAGTAAGGTATTTTATTTCAAGCATTTTATGTGAAATAATGGATGTAAAAATATTTTACAATAAACCATGTTTAGATGGAAAATGTTATAGTTGTAGTGGTTTGAAAATTTTGAGAAATTGTGTATCCTTGAAGAATATGCATGTAGTCAAAAAAATGTTTGTTTCATACACTCTAAAGGATTGTAAAAAGGAAAAAAATGTGTAAATTAATGAGTGAAAAAATAATAGTACATCAATTTATGTATATATTTTGAGAAAATATAGCATATGAGTATTCAAGACATACAAGCATAGATCTTGATGGTTAGACTTCCAATTCAAGTAATGCAAGGACATATTTCCTCTTCATGCTTTTCCTTCAATCGTTGAATTTGCAAAGAATTCTACACTACAACCAAAGAATGAGGTTCAGTCATAGTACTGCAACTCTACACAAGCTTCTATAAGTTTGCATATAGAATTCACTCATGCACTTGAGAGTATAAAGGAACACATAAAGGTATTGATAGAGTATCATTTTTATATTGAAGTTATGATCACACAATTTCTATGGAGTTTATGTAAGTTTGCTTTGATATGTTCTATGGTAATTTGTCAATCAAGAACATCATATTTGGTGAGCATATTATATGGTCAAGTATTGGTACATCATAATTTAAGAACTTTTGGATGTTTTATTGGTTGACTAGGATGCAGAATATGATTTTTTCTAGCATGTACAAATAATTTATCAAAGCTTGAGCATGGAAGAGGAAAGCATGATGGTGTGGGAGCATGTATTAAAATATAATTAACACATAAAGTGTTGAAATAAAAATATAGTACAAGGACATATGCAACATTCATTATGAATGGTGTAACTCTATAATGGGTCCAAGTAATGAAGGTAAGTCTCATTTTTATAGAGTTTTTTGGTTGGTATATAATCTATTATTGCATTATATGAATATTTTTGTAAATTGATACTTGATAAAGAAATAAAATCTTAGAAGCTCAAATTTTGGTTAATGAAATTTTCATATTAGGAAGATGGTGTGATTTAATTCTTCATGTACATATATTTTACTTGGAATCAGTCTGATTCAAAAAGGATTTTTTAATGAATGGTGTGCTAGAATTTTAAGTCTACTTGAAATAAATATTCAAATTATAGGGGCACTACAAATAATGTAGATGAAATCATTAGTTGAGTTTAACCATATTTAAGATTTAATTAAACTAGGCTTTATAGATGTATTGTTTAATGAAAATCAACATAAATTATATTATTTTACCCTATTTTTATATTATCTATTGAATTAATAGTCAATAAATACATAATTCAATAATAATTATATAACTTTTATATGTTTATGCAGTTATTATGGATAAATATAATGAAGAAAAAACATATTATTATTTGTGTCTTTATGTTGAGGCATAAAATAAATTGGGAACCCCTCTCATAGATGGAGAAGAAATTGAGTTTCATATGGTATTGGTGGTTGTTACTAGAATTTGGATTAGAGGGAACTAATTGGACAAGTCCAATGTGTGGTTCTTCAAGGACTTTGAGACACATAGGAAAATATTCTTCTAACCTTGTTGTGTCATCAAATATTCAATTTATCAAATATGGGAGTAGACCATTGAATAAGAACTTGTGGAAAATTTACAAGTATAACCACAAAGCAATAACCAACACCATAAAGAGAAGAGTGAATCCATACGGTTCATTGGAATTAAGTGAAGTGACACAAAGGTTTTAGATACTCCATAGGTATGTTTTTTAGTCATTAATTCATTTGATTTTGGCATGCTATGTACTTCTTAATCTAGGCCTTTACTTCAACTATGTTTCACACTTATTGATTTCTTTCATTTAAGTATTTTATATATTTTATTTTGGTAATGCTATGTTGGTAGATAATTTGATGTTATTGAAGCAAAGAGAATATTTTAATAAGAGTATGGTTTGATCCTCTCCTATCTCATCTTCATGTGAAATGGAATATAAAAATATGTCTAAGGTTGTTTTGGACTTATCTTTAAAATATATCCACATACTCTTGTCCCCATCTTATGAGAATTTCTTCATGCATGCACATATCAATATCTTTCACAATTTTGTGTGAAAGTGAGATCATTTCCATACTCTTTACCTATTGCCACATACACACATCCCTATGTATTTATACATGTATTGTCCATGTATAACACTAGATATGCCATTGTTAAACTTTCAATAAATTATGAAGGTTCATTCTTACAAGACATATAGATATATCCTAAACACAATCCTACCAAAGACTATAGAGTTTCGAGGCTATACAAGAATGGAGAGATATGTATTGTCCCTATCTTGGGAGAATATCTTATTATATGTACACATCAATAGATTTTTCACACCTAATGTTCTTCCACACTCTTATATTTAACCCAAAGGAAGTTGAAAATATAAGCTATCATACCTTCTTAAGTGATGGGAGTTATAGGAAATAACTCCTTATAAATCTAATATTAAAATGGTAAGTTCCTAAAACAAATTCTATATGGAGGCCTTGATAATAAGTATAAATGTAATTTTCTTAAAATTTAGTACCTTCTCTAAGTGATGGGAATTATATTTAGTAATTATTGATTAATCTAGTATAAAAATGGTAAGTTCCTAAAGAAATTCTATATGGAGGCCTTAATAGTAGTAAATATATTTTTCTTAAATCCTAGCTTAATATAATCAATATATGTTTAAGGGATTTGAAATTGGAAAGGTATAAACTAAGCATGGGGGTCTACTAAGTTTTTCACTTTTCATAATTGTTCCTTCCATATTGTCTCCTCCTAAAATAAAGGAACTAAGAATTACATATTACCTAACGAAAAAATTCTCTACGATGTTAATTACATGATATTTAATTTTCAAATTGTACTAGAAAGGTCTTAATTAAAGGTCAATGGTGATCATCAGTAAGTGTACTCAAAGTATTCAACTTAGTAAATGGTTCATCTAGCTCCTTGAGGGAGAAAGATGACATGGTGATCACATTTCCCTATAGAGGATTAGTTGTTACATACTCTCTAGTATGGGTTTTCCCTAATATTTATGGTATATGATGTCATGCCATTCTTCAAGCTTCGGCATTCAAACGATAATTCCAACATTTGCATGCCATGAAATTAAATGTGTCAATAAAAGTGTAAATTATTTCACATGATAGTGATTTTGGATATTCATCAAATCTAGTGTGGATTGTGGTGGTTCCCTAGTTTTAGTTGCTCAACCATATACACATGAACAATTATTATATTAGGTTTCCATGTGGTATAATCCTATAATTTTTAAGGATTGTTAGTTATTTAAGGTCTTATAATTTGTGTAATAGACTGAGGTTACCTTGACAATGACATATTATCATTGTACTATTAGTTGAGAGTACTTCATACTAGTTTTGGTGAGCCCTCTTTTATTTATCTACTTAATTTAGTGACCTCAATGAATGATGACATCAGGAGAGGAGTTTTTTAACCTCTCACACTCACTAGGAAGTGGCAAATCTTCCAAGTTATAATTTATGTATTTTTATGGTTCATAGTCATGTCAAATCAAGGTGGGACACCATTATCATATGCTCATTATTTACTGATTTTAGAAAACTTTAGAGCTATTTCATCTCTATTTTACCTAGAGGAGCATGAAACTTACATAACCAATCAAGTTTTTAGGGCCTTCAAATGTTTAGGATTGCACCATGTGAGAAAATCATTAGACAAACATACAACACACATGATTGTATATAATCATTATAAATGTTTAATTTTATTTTTTACAATTGGTTAGTGTTTTTGAGTCAAAATAGTGGTCAGCTAGGGATCAGTGGCCTATACATGGCCTACATAACCATATCATTGGTTAAATTCTTCCCATTAAATTCTAAAACCCGTCAAATTGAGTGGGTAAATGATAGGAGAGGCTCCATTTCATTCCCTAGGCGCATCAATCCCTTCAGGCTACATGGTTCTACCTAGGTCTCTTAAGAGCTCTATATGAAAAAAACTGCCAAAGTATGACAAAGTAGTTATAGAATTTAATGGGGCCTATAAACTTATTCTTTTATAATTATAGGTGTATATTGGGTCCCTAAAAAATAATATATATTGTTTTTAGATCATTACCATTTGAACATGACAATATTCAACACATTCTTTAAAAAAGTGTCAATTAAGAGTAGTGTGAAGGTGCTAAGAGACATATTTTCCAATCTATGCCTCATGGAGGCAAACTAACTATCCCAACATATTGGGATGGTTAGTTCAATGCTAAGAAAGGCCTTATTTCATTCATCAAGTTTGTTGATCCCTTTCGGCTACATAGTTCCAACTAGGTCTCTTAAGAGCCCTTAGAGAGAAAAGCCAAATTATGACATAGTAGTTTTGTAATTTTATGGGACCTAAAAGTTCTTCATACAGACATAGAGATATGTTTAGTCCCTCCAAAGTAGCCTCTTGATTTTCATCAACTATACAAAGTTTGATTGTGGAAATATCAAACCCAAGAGCCATATTTTCCAATCCACACCTCATGCGGTTAAATTGATTATGTTACAATTTTGAGGTGCATATTTTAATGCTAGGGGAGGCCCTATTTCATTACATATATGTTTTGATCCCTTCACAGTACATGGTTCTGACTAGGTCTTTTAAGATCCTTAAGAGTAAACTACCAAAATGTGAGGGAGCAATTTTTAGAGTTTATGGGGCCTATAAATGTTACATATAGATATACTAGTTGATATGTGGTCTCTTTAAAATTAAATTTCTCATTTTTTTCAAAACCACACTATTTTATTGTGGTAAGATCAAACAAATTATTGTAAAAGCATCATTTGAGAATAGTTTAAAGGTGTTGAGAGCCTTATTTTTTTGCTCTACACATATAAACTGAATAGAATATGCAAAAAATTAGGGTGAGTGGGTGAAAAAAATTAGATAATTAATTATGTTCCCCATGTGTGTTGGTCCCTCCAAGCTACACAATTTTGGCTAGGTCTCTTAAGAGTCTTGAGAGCAAAAAATTCCAAACTATGATGAGGTAGTTCTTATGGTTTGTGGGGCCTATTAATTTTATTTATAGATCTATAGGTGGATTTTGGTTGCTTCCAAAATAATCTCTCTTAGTTTTCATCGATTCAAAACCATTTAATTGTACGGAGATTGAATAGATTTTTGCAAAAAGTGTCATTTTAGAGCAACATAAAGGTGCCAAGAGCCCTACTTTTTGTTCTATTTTCATGGGGACAAATAAAAATTCCAACATGTTGGGGTGGGTAGGTGAATTCAAGGGGTTCCCATCTTTCCCCCAAGTGTGTTCATCTCTCCAAGCTAATTGTTCTAACTAGGTATATTAAGAGCCCTGATAGAGAAAAGGTGTCAAACTATGAAATGATATCTCTCAAAGTTTTTGGGGCTTATGGATGTTCTATCTAGACCTATAAATTATGAGCCATCCCTCCAAAATAACCTCACTCAGTCTTTGTAAACTCCACACCATTTGACTATGGCAAGATTGAATTTGAAAAAAATATAAAGGTGTGAAGAGCCTTATTTTTGTTATATATGTTAAACACTTGGAATACTAAGAGGGGGGGGGGATAAGTATTCTTATAAACCATCCAATGATTAACTATCTAATTACTAAATCATACTTAACAGTTATAAGGAATGAAAGCATGAACAACCCATAACACACACAAAACATGAACACTAGGATATTTTACATGGAAACCCCAAAATGGGAAAAACCATACTGAGGATTAGCTCACATTTATGTTATAACTGGCTCTAAGATATTATAGAAAGGTTGACTACTAGGTGGAATCATTGTCCAAGTGAAATCAGTGTTCACAAAGAAAAGAAAGATAGAAAGAGGTGGCTTCACAACCAAGATTTGAACTGATAAAAATTACATACAGCATATGCAAGATTCAATTCCTTTGAATCTCAAAACATTGACTTAATACACTTTATTTCGCTCAAATTACAAATATTTTCTCTTCTCTACATTCACAACTCATTCACTCACCTCTACAAAATTTTGCATCATTGTTTGCATTTAGATCATGTACACATTAGATTCGATATCCAAAAACTCAAATCAACCTTGTATATATACCAAATTCCTTTGCAAACATCAATTAGGTTAGCCTAATTAGATATAGCCCCAAATCATACAAAATGTACCTTGTCGGCAGCCAATTCAAATCAAAATGCCTTCACACCCAAAAACATACAATGTAGGTCATTATAGACCTATAAAAGCTCCATCTTCCATTTGCATCACATATTTAATCTCTACAACTCTTTAGATACATTAGGTCGGCCATAAGTAGGACCAACAAGTATGCCGATCTTTTGTTACTTGCAACTTTCAAACCACTTATGCAAATGAAGAGAAATTTAAAATTAAGATGCTACCGATGTTCATGAACAAGATATTAGAATCACAAAAGTAAATCTATATGGGAGAACAAATGTAGACCAAATTACTGGAGGGCTCTGAGTTTTGAATTTGTCGATGTAGACCCTTAGCAAAAATACTTAAATTTTTTGATGTGTGGATCAAATCCTCTTACAAAATAAATCTTCTAAAATCATCCTTCATACTATTTTGACATCCATCATGTAGTGTTGACATAAATGAGAACTCATTAATGACAACCTTCTTCATTCTTTCAACAATATATGCCTCATGGGTGTTAATTGAATATGTAAATATATTGAGGACCTAGGTGGGTGAATTTTAGGGTTGGCACCATTTCATTCCCCAGGCATGCTTATCCCTCTAGGTTACATGATTCTAGCTAGTTCTCTTAAGAGCGCCAAGAGAACAAACTACAAAACTATGACAAAGTAGTTCTCAAAAATCATGAGGCATATGGATGTTTCATATAGAAATATAAGTGGATGTTGAGTCCATAAAAATAATATATTTTCTAAGTTTTTCTCAACTCCACACTTGGTGAACCCATAATAGTGATTCCCACTTGTGGAACATTACATTTTTGAACTTGAATGGAGGTGAAAACTTAAAAACACTTTTTTTAAAGGTATTTATTCAAACAAAGGTACCTTCATTCAAAGGTACATAAAAAATTACCTTCGTTCAAATGTTTAAAATGTAAAAAAACCTTCAAATGAAGGTAATATCAAAAAGTAGAAAAAAAAAGGAGCTTCATTTGAAGGTCCCTTTTTATTCCTTTTAAGGAAATTACCATAAAAAAATAAGAACGAACCTTCAAATGAGGGTCTATTTTTTCTTTGTTGGTAAAGACATACCTTTGAACAAAGGCCCTAAAAGTGACTATATATTTTTATATTTTTAGGATATTTATATTATTGATCTCTGATCATATATTAATTTATAGAAATATATTAGAAGACCATTTGTATCATGTTGATTAGGTATTGAAAGTCTTCCAACTTAAAATTTATACTAAACTTTATAAGTATGATTTTGTACTTAAAAAGATGTAGTAATTAGGTCACATTGTGCTTCATGAAGGAGAAAAAGTTGATCCTAAAAAATTCAAAGTTATGACAGAGGGTAAGTGCATAGATCTGAGACACAATTTTGGTGCCAAATTGCAAAAAAACAAATACCACAATAGGCCATATTGGAATGCATTTTTCTAAACTCTTTGATTTTCTCTTTCTCTACCAAGGAAACCATATATTAATGAAATAAATATTTAGGTATAAGTTGAAATTTACTCTCTTATAATTTAAGTTATATTTCATGTATATAGTTTCAGGATGTTTGAGAGTGGTTTCAGATCTCTAAGAGTTATAATGCAAATTCTAGTTTTTAGAAGATCTTAAAAATTTCATACTTAGTCAAATTTTAGTAATCAACAATTCAAATTCAAGTAATCGGGAGGTCAAATTTTAGTAGTCGGCAAGTTGTATAATCTTTCTCTCACTCTCTTCTTCTCTCTACTCTCTATCTCTCCACTCCCTCTCTCTCTCTCTCCCTTCCTCCCTCTCTCCCCTCTCTCTCTCACACATCCCTATATCTCCTCCCTACATCTGCCTCCCTCCCTCCCCTCTCTACTTCTCTTTATCTCTTCTCTCTCTACATCTCCTTCCCTCTCTACTTATCTTTATCTCTCCTCTCTCTCTCTTTACCTACCTTTCCCTCCATCACTTTATATCTCACTTATGTCTCCCTCCCTATCTCTTTCCCTCTCTACTCTTTATCTTTCCTCTCCCTCCCTCTATCTACATCTATCTCTCACTCTTTGTCCCTATCTTCCCCCTCTTTCTCTCTAACTCTCTCCTCTCTATCTCATAATTATCTCTCACTCCCTCTCACACTCTCCTCTCTATCTCACCACTCTCTCTCTCTCTCTCTCTCTCTCTCTCTCTCTCTCTCTCTCTCTCTCTCTCTCACACACAAACCTCTATCTCGCTCGCTAACACACCCTCCCTCCATCCTTCCCTCTCTACTTCTCTCTATCTCTCCTCTCCCTCCCTCTCTCGACCTCACCCTCCCTCCACTTCTTTTTGTCTCTCCTCCCAATCTCTCTCACTATTGTCCCTCCCTCCCTCCCCCTCTTTCTCTCTCAATCGATCTTTTTCTATATCTCACCATTCTCTCTCTCTCACTCACACACACACCTCTATCTCCCTACCTATCCCTCCCCTCTGTACTCTTTATCTCTCCTCTCACTTTCCCTCTCTATACATACCTCTCCCTCCATCACTCTCTCTCTCCATCCCTCTCTATCTCACTTATGCCTCCTTCCCTACCTCTTTCCCTCTCTACTCTCTATCTCTCCTCTCCCTTCCTCTACCTACCTCTCTCTTTGTCTCTCCATCCCTCTCTTTCTCTCTCACTCTCTCCTCTCTATCTCACCATTATCTCTATCTCTACCTATCACCCCCTCCTATCTAAATCACCATTCCCTCTCTCCCATTTTCCCTCCTTCCCTCTCACTCCCTCCTCTCTAAATCACCATTCTCTCTCTATCCCACTTTCACTCATTCCCTCTCTATGTCTCACTTATCCCTTTCTACCTCTCCCTCCCTCCAACCTCCCTCTCTCTCTTTATCTTTATTTCTCATTCTCTCCTTACCTCTCTACTCTCTATCTCACAATTATCTTCATCTCACTCTCCCTCCTTCCCTCTCTCCCTCCTATCCCTCCCTCTTTCCTTCCCTCTCTACCTACCTCTCCCTCCACTACCTACCACTCTCTCTACCTCTCTCTCCCTCCCCCCTCTTTCTCTCTTACTCTCTCCTTCCCTTTCTAGTCTCTATCTCTCCCCCCTTCCCTATCTAATCTATTTCTCTCTCTCCCCCTTCCTCTCTTCCCTCATTTTCTCTCCTCTCACTCTCTCTCCCTCTTGCACACACTCACCTATATCTCCTCATTTATTTTCCCTCCATCCCTCCACTCTCTACTTCTCTATGTCTATCATATCTCTACATCTCCTTCCCTCTCTATTTATCTTTATCTCCCCTCTCCCTCTCTTTATCCACCTCTCCCTCCATTACTCTCTCTCTCTCTCTCTCTCTCTCTCTCTCTCTCTCTCTCTCTCTCTCTCTCTCTCTCTCTCTCTCACACACACACACACACACACACACACACATACACACACACACACTCACCTTTATCTCCTCCCTACCTGTCCATCCCTCCCCTATATACTTATCTCTATCTCTCCTCTCTTTATGTCTCATTCCATCTCTACCTATATTTATCTCCCCTATCCCTTTGTTTACCTACTACTCCCTTCATCACTTTGTATCTCACCTAAGTTTCCCTACATACTTAGAGTTGAGGGATTAAGGGTTGAGGGTTGAGAATTGAGGGTAGAGGGTTTAATGTATAGGGTACAGGGTACAGGGTATAGGGTACAGGGTACAGGGTACAAGGGTTGAGGGCTGAGGGTTGATGGTTTAAGGTTGAGGGTAGAAGGTTGAGGATATAGGGTTGAGGGTCCAATGTATAGGGTAGATAGTATAGGGGTTGAGAGATTAGGGTTTAAGGGTTGAGGGTTGAGGGTACAGGGTTGAAGATTGAGGGTTCAAGGGTTGAGGGATTAAGGATTGATGGTTGAGGGTATAGGGTTGAGGGTAAAGGGTATTGGGTTGAGGGTAGAGGGTATTAGTTTGATGGTAGATGGTATAGGGTTTAAGGGTTAAGGGTTGAGGGTTGAGTGTTTAAGGGTTTAAGGGTTGAGGGTAGATAGTTGAGGGATTAGGATAGAGAGGAAGGGAAGGATGTAGGGAGAGATGGAGGGAGAAGTGAGATAGAGAGAAGGAGAGAAGAGGAGGAAAGGACAAAGATATATGAGGGTTGAGGATCCAATGTATAGGGTAGAGAGGGAGTGAAGGATGGAGGGAGAGAAGAGGAGGGAGGGAGAAAGATATATGAGGGTTGAGGACCCAATGTATAGGATAGAGGGTTGAGAATTGAGCGCATAGGGTTGATGGATTAGGGTATTGGATTGAGGGTATAGAGTTTAGGGTAGAGGGTATTGGGTTGAGGGTAAAGGGTAGAAGGTTTAAGGGTTTAGGTTTGAGGATTTAGGGTTGAGGATTTAGGGTTGAGGGTAGAGGGTTTAGGGTATAGGTTTAAGGGTATATGGTTAAAGGATTAGGATCTTAAGGGTCTAATGTATAGTGTAGAGGGTATAAGGGTTGAGGGTTTAGGGTTTAAAGTTTGAGGATTGAGGGATTAAGGGTTGGGGGTTGAGAATTGAGGGTTAAGGATTTAATGTATCGGGTAGAGTGTTTAAGGTTTTAGGGTTTAAGGGTTGAGGTTTGAGATTTTAAGGTTGAGGGCAGAGGGTTGAGGGTCCAACATATAGGGTAGAGGGTATAGAGGTTGAGGGTTGATGGTTGAGGGTTTAAGGGCTGAGGTATTAGGGTAGAAATTTTAATTGGTTTTTAAGGGTTTAAGGGTTGAGGGATTAGGGTTGAGGGTAGAGTGTATTGTGTTGAGGGTAGAGGGTAGAGGGTTTGAGGGTTGAGGGTTTAGGGTATAGAGTTGAGTGTTTAAGGTTTTAAGATTTGAAGGTATAGGTTTGAGGGATTAGGGAAGAGAGGGAGGGATGGAGGGAGGGAGAGATGGAGGGAGAAGTGAGATATAGAGGAGAGAAGAGGAGGGAGGGACATAGATAGATGAAGGTTGAGAATTGAGGGTATAGGGTTGAGGACCTCTAGGGTTGATGGTTTAGGGTATTGGGTTGAGGGTAGAGGGTATTGGGTTGGGGTAGAGAGTGGAAGGTTTAATGGTTGAGGGTTTAGGGTTGAGGATAGAGGGTTTAGGGTATAGGTTTGAGGGATTAGGGTTAAGGTTCAAATGTATAGGGTAGAGGGTATAGGGTTGAGGGATTAGGGTAGAGGATAGAGGGTATTGGGTTCATGGTAGAGGATTTAAGGGTTGAGGGTTAAGAGTTTAAGTTTGAGGGTATAGGGTTGAGGGTTGAGGGATTAGGGTTAAGGATAGAGGGTATTGTGTTGAGGGTAGACGGTAGAGGGTTTAAGGGTAGAGGGTTAAGAGTTTAGGGTTTAAGGGTAAAGGGTAGAAGGTTAAGGGTAGAGGGGAGAGAGATAAAGGGAGTGAGTGGATGAGAAAAAGACCTAAGAGAAGGAGAGGGGGTAGGAGGGATAGACTTGAGAGATAGAGATAGGGAGGGAGGGGGAGAGAGATAAATGGAGGGAGGGTTAAGGGTAGAGGGTTTAAGGGTTTAGGGTTCAAGGTTTAGGGTTTAAGGTTAATCGAAGAGGCGATAGAGAGAGAGAGGCCTAAGAGAGGGAGAGGGGGTAGAAGCGAGAGGGTTGAGAGAGATGGAGGGAGGAAATGGGAGATAAATATAGGGAGGGAGGGTTAAGAGTAGAGGGTATATTGTTTAAGGGTTAAGGGTTTAAGGTAGAGGGTTAAGGGTTAAGGGTTTAATGGTTTAGGGTTTAAGG
>CM021107.1:145546795-145689534 GCA_007115665.2 Sequoiadendron giganteum | reverse complement strand
AGAGAGGTGATAGAGAGAAGAAGAGACATAAGGAGGAAGGTAGAGATATTGAGAGAGGGAAAGAGAGCCAGAGAGAGAAATATGTATATAGGGGTAGGTTAGATAGAGAGATGTAGAGTGAAGTTTGGTGGAAGAGAGAGAGGAGGGAGGGATAGGTAAATATGGATAGTTGAGATAGATAGGAGAGATAGATAGGTAGAGAGAGGGCGATGAGAAATAGAAAGAGGGAGAGGGAGAGAGGAGAGATAGAAAGAGGGGGAGCGAGGGAGAGATAGATAGAGTAGAGAGGGAGGAGATAGATAGAGAGAGGTGATAGAGAGATAAGTAGAGAGGGAAAGAAGGTGGAGATATTGAGAGAGAGGAGTCAAGGAGGGAGAGAGAAATGGGTATAGAGGGACAACTAGGTAGAGAGAAGTAGATATGAAAGGAGAGATAGAGGGAGAGGTAGGGATGGAGAGAGAGGTGAGACAAAAATAGAGAGAGGTATAGGTAGATAGAGGGATGAGGAGATAAAGAGATGTATAGAGGGAAGGAGAGAGGGAGGAAGAGGTCCCAATGGAGAGAGAGAGATAAGAGAGAGGAGGGAGGGATAGGTAGAGAGAGAGAGGGGTGAGATAAAGAGAAAGAGAGTAGAGAGGGAACGAGAGAGAGAGAGAAGTAAGATAGGTGATAGAGATGTGTGATGGAGAGAGAAGTAGAGAGGTAAGGAGGAAGGTGGAGAGGTTAAGAGGGAATGAGGGAGAGAGATAAATAGGTATAGAGGGATAGGTTACATAGTGATAAGTGGAGAGAAAAGGTGGGTAAAAGGAAGAGAGAGGGTGAGAAAGAGAGGTAAGATAGAGAGAAGTAGAAATGGAAGGAGAGAGAGGGGGAGATGGAGAAAATTAGAGAGGGAGGGAAGAAGAGAGAGAATTGAGATAGAAATAACTAGAGAGGGAAGGAGAGAGAGAGGGAAGCAAAGAGTGAGAGAGAAAGAGGGGAGAGAGAGGGAGAGAGGGATAGGTAGGTATAGAGAGAGGTGATATAGAGAGCAGAGAGAGATATATAGAGATAAATGGAGAGGGAGGGGAGATAGAAATCTAGAGAGGGAAGGAGGGAGGGAGGGAGATAGATATTTGAGAGGGCAGGAGAGAGAGATGGAAATTTAGAGACGTAGTTCTTGATCTCAAATGAGTGAGTTTCAGATAAAGGGATGGAGATCTAGTGAGAGAGAGAGAGGTATAGAGAATAAGAGATGAAAATGAGTGAGAAAGAGAGAGAAAGATAAAATTTGACCTAATTGTGCTAAATTTGACCTCCTGATTACTGAAATTTGACATGTTGATTACTAAAATTTGACTGTCTGGAATTTGGAAAATTTTCCAAAAACTAGAATTTGCATTATAACTCCTATAGATCTGAAGCCACTCTCAAACATATTGAAACTATATACATGAAATATAACTTAAAGTATAAGAAATTAAATTTCCATATGTAAATTTTAACTTATAAGTTTAAATGTTTATTTCATGAATATAGTTTCCCTAGCAAAGAAAGAGAAAATCACAGAGTTTAGAAAAATGCATTCCAAAAGTCATGAATGACATTTGGCGAGCACCAAATTTGGCATGCACCAAATAGGTTGCATTGGGAAATACCAACCCAATGGGTTGGATTTTGCATTGGGCATTCGACCCAAAGGTTTGGACAACCATTTCATGCAAAAGACGTGATCTTTTGAAAGGGTGCCAAATTTCCTCATATTTTCATCTATGCTCCCCGTCTCATTTGCACATCTTTCAATGCAAGTTTATAAAAAAACCATGATATTTTTAACCTCTCTCTTAGCTATCTAGATATATAATACTTTTTTCGTTTTGATTTAGTTAAGGTTTTGATCCATAGCTTTTATTGTAAATGCCTCTATTTTTGGTCAAAAACCAACATGTGCTAGTTTTAGGATAGATTTTTACTCATTCATCAAAATGTGAAACAAATTACATTTTTTGAAACTAGACTCCATTCTACACATGATGAAAAAAAAATCAATTTTTGATTAGTTTTCAAAAAAATTAGGGGAGAGCATGCTCAAATTTTAGCTTTTCAAGATGTGTCCACTTTGAAAATTCATAAAATATTATATATTCATTAAAAAAATTATCTGAAAGAACGAGGATAAACTACATGTTGTTAGCTAATTTCTCACCATTTAGATTTTTGAAATTCTAAAAAAAAAAAAGGGGGGGAGCCCTCGGGTGCTATGCTATTTTTTTTAATAAAACAAGACTTGTTTTGGCCCCCACTTTTTGAGACCCTTAATCTTCATTAGTTTTAAAAATAATTAGTAACTTAGAAACTAGACTCAGAGCACTTTAACTTTTGTTCTTGCTATATCTTCAAATTTTGAGCATAACTATCTTTATTTTCTTCTGTAAATCAAATTTTGCTAATTTCAAAAAAAAAAAAGTGGCATCTTAAGAGCCAAAATTGTGTCACAGATGCACTTATCCCAGAGTGACTAATTCCCAAAACCATTAAGAACTTGAACGGTTTCCTAGGACTCACTAGATACTAGATATAATATTTATAAATAACTATACTTGCATGCTAGTACCCCTCACAATAAATTTTAAAATGGATTATTTCCAATAGAATGAGATAGCTAATAATAAAATTTGAGATACTAGAGGAGGCTATGTGTTCCACTATAGCTCTAGTGACTCCACATTTCACAAATAATTATTTTTTGGAGTGTGACACTTTAGGTAATGGAATAAGAGTAATTATCATGTAGGAAGGTAAACCAATTGTTTTTGAAAGTTTCTAGTTGAAGGGTAAGAATCAAATCAAGAATATTTATGAGAAGTAAATACTATTTCTTCTTCAAGAAGTCAAATACTGGAGGTTATACTTGGTGTATACACATTTTCAAAGTAAATACAAAACATGATTAATCGAGAATATTTTTTGGAGTAGCAATTATTTTTTGAAGAACAATATTGAATTGGGTTACTAATACATTGGGATATGAATTTGAGATCATCTACGAGAAAGAGAAAGATAATGTAATATTCTATGCACATCAATGTAAGGATGAGGAATTGTATTGATGTGAAAGGTGTTGGAGTTAAAATACACTAAGAGGGGGGGGTTGAATCAGTTTTTATAACTTATTTAATGAATTTAACTAAAACTAAAAAGAACCATACAAATGTTCTCATTTATCAATGATAGAATCATTCATGTAGTTGAATGCAATCATATAAACTGAAATGAGAGTAGTGTAACATTGCATTTTAAAGTAGTAAAACACTGAAGCAAATGAATCATAGAGACACAAATAGACACAAGATATGTCGAGTGGAAAACCCTCCTGGGGTAGAAAAACCACTCCTGAACCTGCTGCCTTTTTCAGGCTTTTATTTCAATAATTATTTTGGCAATGCCTTTATGGTAGATTTCTAAGCACCGACTCAAGGAGCACCAACCCCTCTATTTAGAGACACCAATCTCAAGGAGCACCAACCCCTTTTCTATTTTTCAATAGAACATACAATGATATAGAGGATCTCTTATTTCTATCAAGTGCCTCTTGAGAGACAATGCATAGAATTCTCAAGAGTCAAAAATGACTCTTCAAAATTCCATTCATTATCATATCTTGATACAATTTGAGGAAATTAATCTAGTTACAATGTCAATACAACTTATCATCAAACTGCATTACATTGATATTCTCTCACTTTCTTTTTCTCACTCTTTCTATATCAATCTTTCATGATACTTAATACAGAAGAGACAACACGCTCTATTTTCCAATTTTTTGCATCAAGCTTACATTACCCCATTTCCTCATTTAAAAAGTATAACTACCCTTATTTATTTTTAGGTTTATTAGAGATGATTAATCCCTAATCTCTTTGTTTTCCTCTTTTTACATTTACATCATTACATCCCATGAAGGGTTACAACAGTTGCTCATTTTTTCACTTTCAAAGAATTACTCAAAGATGATTATCAAGTTACCATGCTACAATTGAGCAACAGTGATAGATTTTACCATGATCATGAAGGAAGGAACATTTTAAAAATATCTTCTTACTGGAGTACTCAAGCATTGTGCAAATATAGCAAGCAGACTGAAACCTGTTCTCTCAAGCAGCTTGCACAAGCAATGCTAAAAACAAAATAGCATAATATCTATAATAGACCAAATCTTCAACTTCCATGCAGAAGAAAACACTTATCCCTTATTAACTTTTCCAATACAAAGGTAACAATTTTGCAAGGATAAATAAATGAGTACCTATGAAGACCAAAGATGCATTTCCCATGAGAGATTTACCAGGTCTTTGTGGAGACAAAGCGGCTCGAGCTCTTTCCCCATTCGAGCTTCCATCTGATGGCAAGAGACCGACAGGTGAAATAACCATTCTCATGGTCTTCTATTCTTTCTTATACACTGTCAAAGTTCAGTAACTCTGCAGATTTCTCAATGAAACAGCTAAAAGAAAGCTATCATGATGGCGGCCAGAGTAGGGTTCCAAACCCTTCGAGCAATAAAAATGTTTTGACCTTAACTTCCAAAACAAACACATCGTAATCCTTTGCAAAGAATTATAGTCATTTGGAGTCCGAGAGGACAGACATGAAATTATCAAAAATTCATTAATAGACTTTGAAATCCACTTTCTTACTGCCCAACCATGGTCTCCCTTCGGACTACCCGCGGTACAACGGTAGCTCCTTGTAAACCACTAATTGTTTCCATTGTGCTACCTCGGTTATGCTTCTGACACTTTGTGGTATAGTGGTAGCCACCTTGCTTGCTGCTAGCCACTTCCACCACATTACCGCGGTTAACTTTCTAAAAACTCGTAGTGTAGCGTTAGTTGTCTTGCTTGCCGCTAACCATTTTCATCGCACTGTCGCAGATTCTCTGATGACAACCTACGGTGTAGTGGTAGCTATTTTGCTTGCTGCTAATTGTTTCCACCGCACTACCGCGGTCACTGGCTTAACTGCCAGAGGTAGCGCGGTAAGACCTTTGAAGTCCATGGTCTTACCAAATTCAAGCATGCCGACGAAAAACAAACTCATAATATGTTTTCAAAACCGTGAGAAAATAGTGACTTGCATACCGACAGGCATTATATCAATTTGATAGCCATTGACTAAAAACAAATTGCCATCACATTTGAAATCCAATGCTATAATATGATCAATGGTATCCAAAAACATGAAGACTGATTTCATGTAAAATCCACAAAGCCACAAACACAATACTGAACAACCCTTATAGAATGCCAAAAACTAAATACCGAGAGCTTGAAGAACATTAACAAGCTCTTCATCATACTCATACCACTGACAGAAAAAGGAGGAATATACCATTGGTGTGTTTCAAGAACATGTTTCAATTTCAAGATGCTTGTTACTGATCAAGCCATAATTAGTCAACCTGAACAGTGGAACATAGAACCTGTAACCAGAATGCCTCAACTGAGATCTGCACATGGATTTAAACGATCAGTACCACCATATATAGAAACAATTGTAAAGTAAATATGCCAATTAGGAAAGTAGATCAACTGAGAAAGTAACCACCAAGATGCCAAAGGTAATACAAATTATCATCAAGGACAAAACAGCACAAGAGGGATTCAACAAAAGGGGTGTTTTACCTAGCTAGTTCATCACATAGGCTTTATTCACATTGGTTACTTAATTTTAATTAGGGTACACATAGGATAATTATCACTTTATATATCAATTAATAACTAAATTTCATAATCTTATGCAATCCTATGCCTCACCTTGGTTTATATAACCAAATGGTTTTGAATTTGGATTCTTAATCCATTGTATAATACATTATCATTGTATATTTTCATCCTCTGATAGAAAATCATTATTATTTTATATTTGATCTCTCTTGTGTTTCCATAGAAGTTCTAGATCCTGGGTTTTCAACCAAATCTCACATGGTAAGATTATTCTATAGAAAATCTTACATATTTTTGTTTACCATTTTAATATTACAAGTAGATTAGGTTGAAAAAGAAAAATTAGAGTGGTAGAATGATGTTTCTATATGGAGTCTCATTCAATAGCTACAAAACTATCTAAATACTTCATATATTCTTTTTTGGAAGGGAGGAAACTTATGGTATAAAGAGATATTATACCTATGTGATACCCTCAAACAAAATATTCTTATAGGATCTTCACAGTTCTCTAGTTGGGGGCCACTCAAAACTTATGAAGACACATCGACAAATGAATAAGATTTCTCTTGCAAAGAATTAAAGGGTGATGTTGAAATATTTATGGTAGAAATTGTGTTATGTCAAATAAATAAAAAAGAGACAATTAAGACATTTGGTTTTTTACAACCTATAGACCTTATTCCTATCTTGTGGTGAGAAGTGATCTCAATGGATTTTATTACAATCCTTCCAAGGTCTAAAGATAAGAGTGTCATCATGGTTGTAATTTACCAGCATACCAAATATTCGCATTTTGTGCAATAGATCTCATATTTTTAATTAAAATTATAGTAGTAGAAGTATTTATGGATAATATATAGAATTTACATACTACCCCAAGGGTTAACATTAGTGATTATGATCTTATGTTTATTATTAATTTTTAAATAGATTTATTCTCTTCTTCAGGTACCAATTGACTCACAACTCTTCTTACCATTCCTAGTAAAATAACTAAACTAAGGTTCTCAATAAGTTATTTGAAAGTTTTCTACATTATTTCACTCCAAATGAGTAGTCTCAATAGGTCAAGCTTGGATACCACTCATAGAATAGTGACCATTTTCTTCTATAAAAATTTATAACTATAATTATTTTTGGAATATATGGATACCATCCCAATCCATCACATTACCATTGCAAGGTCACATCAAGAGTTAAGTTATGCAAGGTCACATGAATCATCAAAGTATGATTTCTAGTCTTAAAGAGAATTTATCCATGATAGAAAATTGAATGAAAGGAATAGGTTGAATAACACTATAGAAAAATGATTTTTGATTTTGGTGATTGATTTTTCCTAAATTTACAACCATATAAGAAATAAAACTATGAATAGAAATTTGTCACAAAAATATTATGGTTATATCAAATTGTGTAAAAGATTGGCAATGTAGCTTACAAGCTTTAGTTACCTAGAACAATGAAGATACATCTATTTTTTTAATTTCTCATGTTTAAACAAGGTCAATGGTTGGTAAATACCTTCAAAAATAATGTTATAAAATCTATATGAGGAGGGAAGAATCATCTCAAATCTAGAGTTAACTATCTACATACACAAAGAAGTTGAGGACTAGGACTCACAAAGTACATCATTTAGTGAAATAAATTTTTGATGAATTTTTTCACATGAGAAGATGAATATTTCAAAGTGTAGAAGCATACATAACTATTCATTATTGAGGAAGATACCTATATGTCAAAGTAAGCATGTTATGCCCTTAACCTATAGTCTCTATAAGAATATATGGAGTTGGATTGTGGCTAGCATAACCATTAATTAAACCCTATGATCATTTATTTAGTATTATAAAATTCTTTCTAAGTCAACCTAAGTAAAATCCATGACATAAGTATGGTATATATGAGGTAGTGGTTAGTTTATTAGCATCATAATATGACTTACGTTCATAGTGAATAACTTTATAGGTTTTCTCCCTCAACATGACATATTATTCTCAAGTTTTATTAACTATTTGGGCGGGTGCATGGAAATGGGTAGCAATTTCGTGGACACCCTCAAAAAAAAAAGTTGAAAAGCATAACACGAGCGCATTATAACGCACTCGCGTTATGGATTCCGTTAAACCTAGGCAAGTTCCCTTCGGCCACAACTACAAAGCCATAACGCGAGTGTGTTATAACGCACTCGCGTTATCTTTCGTTAAAAGCAAAAAAACAAATGCAAATCTCTCATTTGCATTTCGACTGGTTTTTTTGCTCCACTCGCAGCCAAAAACCCCAAAATATCACACTCGTGTTCTAGGAGAAGAATTTCTTCACCAAGAATCCGAATTTCTTCGCAACGATGGTGCCACGATGACGACGAGCAGTAAGACGTAAGGATTCTATGCTTTTTGTTTTGAATTTGTTAGTTTTAGGTTGAATTTGATATCTATTTGTTTGAATATTTAGGAGATGCAAATCAACCTACAAACCCTTAAAATTCTTTACAGGAGGACCAACCAAATCCTCAAGATCAAAATCAACCACAACATCAACCTCCTCCACCAATCACTCAACCCCCTCCTGGCACTCAACAAAATTTAATGAGTGAAATTGAGAACAACAAAAAACAAATTGAGGATTTGATCAATAGGTTGAGTGAACCAGATGGTTCAACCACAGAAAGAATGACCTTATCAAATTCATTGAAAGATATGTTAACAAACGTAGATTCAATTAGCAAACAAATAACTGGATGGGAAGATAGGACGTAGGCAGCTAGGGAGTATTATGCAAATAAACTATCATACAAGGATGTGAAAGATTTTAAAATAACAAAACGTGATTTGTGTTCATTATTTACCGACCCATGCACAAATCAAAATCTTACCCTCAATGCGAGGAGGTTTCCTATCCATTGGTGCCACCACCAACAAATGAAGGAGCGTTTTATGATAGGTGGTGCATGGTCTTCGATTACCCACCATGCAACAATTGTGAGGTCATGCAATATTTCCTTAGGAAACTACAGTGAGTTCATATTGAACAAAATCCCAAATTATTTTGATATGAGGGATTTCCAGGGGAGAGGTGGGAGGTCAGCTCAGGATAGACCTGGTGCACAGCTGGATCCTATGCAGCAAGGTAGACGAGCTCTCTCTAGGCCATCTCATGAGCACATTGTTATGCCTTCCATCGTGAAGGAAAGTATTGACGTAGAGACATTGCAGGCAATCAGCACTTTGATCCAGAGTGTCATCCATCATACTAGCCCTATTCTACAGTGCCATCCAGGGGATTCTTCTAGTGGTGGTCTTCGAACACATGTGTTTCAATCTTGTTGGGCTCCTTGTTCACATGACCCCACCAACCCTTAGGAGATTGGTACGCAGGATCCATCTACAGCTATGGAGATGGAAAGGGCATCTGACATTTTGCATGAGGCATATGGCATTGATAGTCAGGTAAAAGTTAGTACATGTGTTCATTGAATTTAATTTATTAAATTTTGATTTTGAAATGCAAGATTAAATAAAAAATGTTTTATGATTTTAATAAAATTGCAGGGTCACAGTGTTGAGACTGGATACACCGCCCCCCCCGCCCCACCAACCTATTTTTGCAGTACACCTATCACTAGGGTATGTAACTAGGAAACATTTATAAGTTTATTGCATATTAATGGCATTGTTTTACGAATGGTACTTTAATATGCAATTTTGGATGTTGAATAGACTAATATTGGAGGTTTTGATGGAACACTTCCCAGTGGCGGTGGATTTACTCAAACCTTCATGCAGGTAATAGAATAAAGAGTTTAACTAATGAATCAAGTACTTAATAGATTTGTGTAGTTTATACATGCACATCGTTGATTATGTTGAATAATTTGTTGTTTTATTTTCAGTTGTTGCGAGACGATACACCTCTGAATGTGACGAGGGCAATGGATATTGGTGTGACATCTGCTATACAATCCTCGATGGCTCTGACAGAAGAGGTATGAGGCAAATTAGTAAATTTTAATTTACATTTGTTGTTATAGATGTTAGTTAGTGAGAAATCAAACCATTATTGATTCACATAGTTTTTGTCTATTTGCATGGTTTATACAGGGCTTGAGCATGCTTGAGCATGGGCATGAGGATATTTCCCTCATGGACAGAGATCATGAGATGGCTGTAAGTGATTATTTTTTCAAATATATCATTTTTTATAATGTAATTTCTATATATTCATGTCTTTACTTCTTATTGTAACAGTTAAAACTTCACCTTGAACTAAACCCTAGGAGTAGTAGCAAGAGCACTCCACGAGCGTAGCAAAAATGAGTGACAGGCCTATCACCATCCGAGCAAAAAGGATAAGGAAACATTTTATTTCCTGGGCATGGAGAGCAATGAATTTTGATTCCAGAGTCATTTATTGTATGCCTGCATGCCAATTTTGTACATATTTTTTATTGGACATATTTGACATTGTATGCCTAGATGGCATTCTCATAAGCCTACATGGCTATTTTGTACATATATTTCATACTTATATCGACATATATTTATGTATGCCTACATGTCTATTTGGTTAATACAAATATAATTTTTTGATGCATGTCCATATTTGCATTCTAAATTGATGGTTCAATAGATATGAGTTACGTATATTCAAGTGTATACTTTACAACTTACGTGTATACTTTGTGACTTACATTCATTCAAGTGTATACTTTGTGGCTTACATGTTTTCATGCATATACCTTGTATTTGTGCATATACTTTGTTTTAATGTGTATACTATGTATTCGTGTGTATACTTTTTAAGGCTTACGTGTTTATGAGTACTTGTAGTTCCCTTATTGACATGTACATGTTTGACTTATTCACGTATATAATTATTAATTGGTTATCCCTAGCATTGATCTATGTCATCCTCAATGCATGATCCTTGAGATGGAGTAAGTACACCCTCAAGGTCAAAAGGAGTTTCACATGCATTCTTCGTAGGCTCATTTTGGTAGTAAAACCAAAAATCTCTTGCATCATTGAAATGAAAAAGAAATTCCTTTATAGCAGGTCTGAAGCCATTATCATTCTCCATCAATTCTTCATGTATCCACTCCCCATTAATGGTTGTCTCATGACCTTCATGAAACCAAGCACGTATCTCATTTGTGATAGAAGAAATGTATGAAGATTTATCTTCCTCCTTATGAAGCATTCATTATCATGAGAGATGGGTTCTTGTGAACCACTACTAATGAATCATGGGTCAATGAGTTTGACTTGTAAAACTACACGATTGAATCCTGATAGCAATATCACAATATTTATATATCTAAATGTGTTATTTCCTTCAGCTAAAATTTGTGCTTATACTTATGTGATTGATGTATGTTTGTGTATGGGACCATAGTGATTTCTATTTGATGATGCTATTGTGTCTTGAAGGTTTATTTATTAAAGGGTGCATGAAACAAGTTTTAAATCCTTACAAATCTTTGAATTTCTTAGGTTTTTCTATTTGTCGAGTCTAGGCTCCAAGCCTGAGTCCAAGTCAAAATATGGCTTGTCAAGTTTGAGGTGAGTCCTAGTCTTGTAACACTGGTGTGAACACATCGATGAATAATGTATATGCCGATGAAGAGAGAACTCATCCTTGTTTCCAAACAAACCATGGTATAGATATGGTTGGTCGAGATAAAACATCACTCTCCTGGATAGTTCGAACCATAATCTTTCATGGCTACAAATACACCTTCATTATGTGTGTTCTTGATCCTACTAAAGAAATGGTGGAACATGGTGTAGATCAAATATTCCAACCCTAAGTCCACAAGAAGGTTACTTGTCCTGATTTCCGCAAATGTCTTTAAGATGTTCATCCTTCTTGAGTAATGTGAACTATTGATGTTATCTAGATCTTTGAAACTATCTACAATCATGTGCAATATTGTAGAAGCTAGAGCTATATCTAATACTACAAATGACTGCTCAATGGAATCATGATAGCAATATCACAATTTGACACATTGTAGAAAATATCTCCTACTTATCAATTGATGAGCTAAAGTGATTGGGAGTTCTATCCCTCAAGAGCACTCTTTCTCTTCCCAAGACCTATTATCTGGTCTTCCTAGGGTATTCCTCTTTACCCTACTCAGGGATCACTCCTAAACCCCTCTCACCACATAAGACTCTCCACCAATTTAAAATTCTTCTCCATCGCTCCCAATCCACCACTAAGCTTCCTTGGGCTCCACACTGACCCAAAGTGTCCTAACCACTCCAGGGCTAGGGAAAGGTATCCTAGTTGTCCCTTTGTTGATTTGTCTCCTCACTGATCCATCTTATTGGATTCTTTCACCTTTTACCCATCGATTTCTTGGTTGGCACAAACCAATCCCATGTGCCTACACTCCCATACTCTTGATTGGCACAAACCGGTCCATTTAGCAACTCTCCTTGTTGTTGTCCTCTCCAAGCTACTAGTCAGAATGCACTTGCACTCGCCTAGTACTTGATGATTTCATCACCTTCCCTACAAAACAAGACCCCAAAACCTATATGTACATTATTTACATAGTCTCCAACTTGATTCCAAGTGGCCATGAGAGGAAAGCCACAGGAAGTCAAGTGGGACTCATTATTCACAAAATTGGCCTAAATCGGCAATGAGACCAAGAACACCAAAAAATTGCAAAAAGATAACCACTCGGTCTAGATGACTAATCTAACATACACAAGGTAATTAAGTGACACAAATGGAAGACTCAAAGCATCATATAAGTCCTTTCAATCCATTCTTGACTGGATGAAGGCTCAAACACATAAATTCAATGAAAACTTGCTCTCTTCCAATCACAAAAATGTACTCTCCAAGTCTCAATTCATGAAAAAAATCCTCCAACCCAAGTATTAGGGTTTTTCTAACCTTATATACCTTTCTCCCATGTGCTAGGACCCTTGGGTCGGGCTTAGAGCATCATTAATGCCATTTTCCAACTTTTAGGACAAATAGCCAAGGCAACATTGCTCAAAATGCTCACAATGTCCAAGACTTACCCAAACCGTAAGCCCCTAACAAACCTATTTCCAATTCACTCATCAAAAACACTCTTGGGACTTTACATCATAGTCCTTATTCCCTCGATGGTTGGCTAGAACCACCTACAAGCCAAAATTTCAAAGATCTCTCCAAAAGACCTTAAGGTGCTCCTACACCATTCTCCCCCCTGCAACAAAGAAGTTAAGGAACCTGTGTTGTCAAGAGCTCCTCACTAATTCCATGCTTCTTAAAGTCACTTTCTGCTATCCAAGTAGCCTCTGACTTTGGTTGATGTCTCCACTTCACTAGGTGTTCCATGTATATCTTGTGCCTAGTCTTCTTCTTCACCCTTGAGTCTAGAATCTTGTCCACTTGTGGTCTGATCTGATCAGGTACCTTGAGTTCATCCACATCCTTACTCACCTCAGTACTATAATGTTCCTCATCCATTTCTGGTCCTTTATACTTCACCAAGTCATTCACATTGAAGATAGGCGAAATGGACATCTCCTTGGGTAACTCCACCTTGTATGCATTGGATCCATACTTAGCCAACACTTTTCATGGCCCTATCCTTTTCATCTATAGCATTACTAACCACTCATATAACCCCTCTGTGGTTTTAAAAGTTGACTTCCATTCATCTCCCTCTTTCATCCTAATCTGATAGTAGCCACTTTTCAAATCAATCTTGGAGTAGTACTTAGCACCCCCTAAACAGTCCATTAAGTCTTCTATCCTAGTAATAGGAAACCTATATCTAATGGTTATCCTATTTATGGCCCTAGAATTAGTACACATTCTCCACTTATCTCCCTTCTTAGGTGCCAACACCACTAGAACAACACATGGGCTTATGCTTTTCCTGATGAACCCTTGGTCCAAAAGTTCTTGAACTTGCCTTGCTATCTCCTTGATCTACTCCGGTGTCATTTTGTATGCAGCCTTGTTAGGAAATGTTGTTCCTGGTACAAATTCAATTTGATGACTAATTTCCCTCTTACGTGGTAGTGTAGCTGGTGTGCCTTCACAAATGATATCCTTGAACTGATCCAACTGTTGCTTCACCTCTGCTGTCATAGGTAGCCGACTAGGTGACTCCTCCTTTGGCTTCAACATGATTGCATAGACAACTCCTCCTTCCTCCTTCATGTCTCTTAGGAATTCCTTTCCACTCATCAAAAGTACAGTGGATTTTGCCTTTTCCACTGTGCCTTCTTGGGCAAAAAACTTTGTGGTTAAGTGCTTGAGCTGGAGTATACTGGAATGGGTGACCTCCCGGGAAGGTCTAGTGCCTCACCTCTGTGAGCATCACTTAGATGAAATGAGTGCTAAGTGGGCCATTCAGTATCATTTCAAATTTGTTGCTTTAAGCAAATTACAAATTTGCAACTTAAGACTCCTCCAACCTAAGGGATCGATCCGGTAGAACATAGCTCAAAGTGATTCCACATGTTTCGGTGCAAAAGAGGACCATGCCTTGTGCAAACATACCTATTTGGATGTGTTGGAACAATCCGCTTGGTCACACAAGTTGCATAATGAAAGTTGCACCACTCTGCAACTTTGCACTACTTGCATTTGATGCTTTTTCCATCAAGTGAAAATCCACCACCACTGGAAACCCACTCCGAGATAGCCAAAATCGAGAGAGGTTTTTGTAGAAAGGATCAACGCGATCCTATAGGATTAGACAAGAAGTTTCTAAGCATCATGAAATCTAAGTAATAGCATGCTAAAGTTTGCAGCCATTTTGCACTTTGGACCCTTAAGGGATCGATCCGGTGGAACATAGCTCAGACCGGTTCCATGTGTTTTGGTGTGAAAGAGGACCATGCCTAGCATAAACATACCTATTTGGACATGTTGGAACAGTCCACTTGGTCACACGAGTTGCAGAGTGAAAGTTGCACCACTTTGCAACTTTGCATTATTTGAATTTGACACTTTTTGCATCAAGTGAAAATCCACGGCCATGAGAAAACCACTCCAAGATAGCCAAAATCGAGAGAGGTTTTTCTAGAGGGGTCCCACACCTTTCTATAGCATCATACAAGAATTTTCTAAGTGTCACGGTATCTGAGTACTAGCATTCTGAAGTTTGCAGCCATTTTGCACTTTGGACCCTTAAGGGATCGATCCGATGGAACATAGCTCGGAGCGATTCCACGCGTTTCAGTGTGAAAGAGGACTATGCCTAGTGTAAACATACCTATTCGGATGTGTTGGAATAGTCCACTTTGTCACACAAGTTGCAAAGTGAAAGTTGCACCACTTTGCACTGCTTGAATTTGACACCTTTTCCATCAAGTGAAAATCTGCCGCCATGAGAAAACCACTCCAAGATATCCAGAACCGAGAGAGGTTTTTCTAGAGGGGCCCAACATCTTTTTGTAGGATTGGACGAGACTTTTCTAAGTGTCATGGTATTCGAGTACTAGTATGTTGAAGTTTGCAGCCATTTGTCACTTTGGACCCTTAAGGGATCGATTCGGTGGAACATAGCTCAGAGTGATTCCATGTGTTTCGGTTCGAAAGAGGACTGTGCCTAGCATAAAAATACCTATTCAAGCATGTTGGAACAGTCTGCTTGGTCACACGAGTTGCAGAGCGAAATTTGCACCACTTTGCAACTTTACACAACTTGAATTTGACACATTTTCCATCAAGTGAAAATCCACTACCATGAGAAAACCACTCCAAGATAGCCAAAATCGAGAGAGGCATTTCTAGAGGGGCCCAACACCTTTCTATAGGATCAGATGAGAAGTTTCTAAGTGTCATGGTATCCGAGTACTAGCATGCTGAATTTTGCAGCCTCTTTCCACTTTGGGCCCTTAAGGGATCGATCCGCTGGAACATAGCTCGAAACGATTCTACGTGTTTTGGTGCAAAAAGAGACCATGCCTAGCGTAAACATACCTATTCGGACGTGTTGGAATAATCTGCTTTGTCACATGAGTTGCAGAAAAATGTGTACAAATTGTTTACATGACCTTTATATGACCTTTTTCACATTGTTTACATTTCAAAATTCAAAGTTTGCAAATTTTCCTACTCAAGGCATTTATAGAACAAGGTGCTACTACACCAAACATGAACTTCAACCTTACAATATTTGAGTATATCTCATTATGTAATTAAATCTTATTACAATGCCTCTGGCACTTCGTTCTCTCAGATCTTTTACAATGTCACGCATACATTCAAGATTCTCTTTAAATGTCTACATCATAGGTGCTCATCACGAGGTTAACTTCAAATGAGTAACTTGAGATTCCCTTGCTAAGATTCACATGCTCTCTTACAATGGCTTGAAATCAAAATTGAGATTTGTCAAGATCATCAAAATAAGTATGTTGCATAGCTTTTTTGGCTGAGATTTTCTTTGATGGCTCTTAAATCAGCATTTTCTACAACAGAAGATCAATCAACCCTTAGTAGTTTACTTACAAATACGCAAAGTAAAAGAGAAAAATAAAGAGCATCCAAAATGGAAATAAAATAAAAATAGATGGAAGGCACTTATAGATGTTGCATGCAGGCATCAAAATAAGAATGTTGCATTTCTTTTCTAGTTGACATTCTCTTGGATGGCTCATATATCTGCATTTTTTGCAAGGGGACACCAATCACTATAAAAGAAAATGGAAATAAAATAAAAATAGATGGAAGGCACTTACAGATGTTGCATGCAGGCATCAAAATAAGGATGTTGCATTTCTTTTCTGGTTGACATTCTCTTGGATGGCCCATATATCTGCATTTTTTACAAGGGGACACCAATCACTATAAAAGAAAATGATAGCATTGGCATCAAACAAATTAATGTGCATACAAGTATAAATTAATAAGAACCAATGTGCATATACTTACAAATTAATCCAATGAACCATCCGGGTCTGCTCTACTCTTTATTGTGTCAAGTATTGCCTCATGGTCAGACTCACGGACCTTCCATAACGTCTTGTTCAAAGGTCTACCCCCATATTTGGTCCATGAACATTGGATGCCATGACAAGGTTCGAGTAATGAAGAATCTTACGATGCATGTCAAAGTCTTGAAATAGCCAATGTTTAACACTTGAATGTGGGTACCTTCTAAGCCATGTTCCAGTAACCACAACTAACCCTGTAGGGTATTCGATGTTTTCTCCATCTATAATTGGGGCCTCCAATTTATTTTTTGTCTCAACACAACGACACAAGTAATAGTCTATTCCCTCTTCATTTTCTTCATCTGCAATAACTGCATAAACATGCCTTGCATTGATATGTGCAAAAAATATCTTGAAATTTGTCAACATTACGAATACAGTACAAAGTAAGATCTAACAATATGGAATTTCAACAACTAAGAAAGTAGATATATAACCTCGTTGAACTAGATCTGATATGTGGTCAAAGTCGACCGATGATTCTATCTGTGTCAGTTCCAATGCCATCGGAGGGTGATACGTGTGAAGTGGGCTAAGATAACTTGTGAACCATTTCAACCCACTCCCCTGACTCACAATCATTCCAGTCTTGCATTGTACATGAAGAAAAAAAGCATGCCATCTTTCATGTATCGATACTCCATGAACCTTTATTTGAGCTAAGGAAAGAGTGTACCTCACTCGATCCTATTAGTGTACAACAGTCTTCATATGGTGCAATGTTAGTATCATCCATCAACCAAAAAATCTATGAACTGAGGATGTACCTTCATTACCTGGACCCATCAAAGCATTACACCACTCGACGATTGATTTTGCATCTATCAACTTTGCACTGTCTTTATACTTTAACTCTTCACGTGCTAATGCTCTTTTCATGCATGCTCCTGCACCATCATGCTCCCCCTTTCCATGTCCAGCCTCACAAAATTTCCACATATGTTGAACACCTATAATGACATGCATCCTGCACAACCAGTAGAACATGCTTGAGTTCTTGAATTGTGTTGCACAGTTATCAAACCATATTATATGTTGATCATATTCTATGCCCCTCTTAGCCAAACCATTGTAGAACATCTGGAAGCAACCTTGCACGAACTCTAGAGAATGTGTGCGATCATCGCTAATGTAAAAGTGGTACTCCCTCAATACCTTCCTTTGCTCATATGTACTGTCAGATGCATGAATGAATGCTATGTGCACAAATATTGAAACTTGTGTGGAGTTGTAATACTGTGATTGCGCCTCATGTTGTGGCTGTAGAGTGTAGTCCTCTGCAAAGTCAACCATAGATACTATGCTTCCAACTGGAAAGGTGTCCTTGCATAACTTGAACTGTGTGTCCAACCATCAAGCTCTATGGGTATGCATTGCATACTCAGACAGTATACTATCACGAAATGTGGCCATAAATTTGTACATTGGAATCTTCTCAATAACCAAATCACACCTTTTTTCTTGAGACCCATCTTTTGTAGCATATGCCACTTTTTTATACTTCCCGAACTCTACTAGTTTTTGGCCCACCTCATATGTGCTTTCCATATGTTGACATACTGGCATACGCTGGAAGCCACCACAACGCTTGCATGAACCATCCAAGCATGTTGTCCTATAGAATATCCAGCCGTCCTCTATTTCACATAAATTTTTGATAAGAACTCTCTTGAATATTTTGATGGGGCTTTTATGCCACAATCCTGCAAAACATCATTAGTATGCAAATCTAAACATATAGAACGATAAACATCGTAATGGTTAGAAAATATATGTAGTCTACAACAACAAGTAGTGTGTGTGTGATTTATCTTGACATAAAAAAGTTTAAGCAGTTTGAAAAATCTTTGAGAAATACTAATTTGAGGATAATCATTTTCAAATTTCCAAAAAAAATTGGGTTTGAGTCATATCCAAAAAATGCTTTGGATGTGGCTCACGATTTCGACTACCGATTCTCCTTCTTACCACATCCCTTTGATTCGGAGATGGTCTTGTGTTATTCTTCCAATACTCTTCAATTAGTGTTCTCAAGGCTTCGACAACTTCTTTATCTTTTCGTGACAGTCTCCCTGAGAATGCCCATAATTCATTTGAATCATTGCCCTCAATTCTTTGCCGCCTTTGAATGGCTCTTGATAAAGTTTTTCTACTAATTCCCATTTTTTCACTAGTCTTTTTAATTAGGCGAGCTCTCTTTGTTTGACAACTTACCAAAGTCGATGTAATGACATGTCGGGTGACATTACTATCCTTTGAGTGTGAGGTCTTACCCACACTCTCATAAGCATCCATTAGATTCTTCACAATAGTGTCTTCACTCGATGCATTCCATGTTTTCAACCCAAGAATCTTCATGGTGCTCCTATACTTTACACCCCGCATCATTTCAACAAATAGTTGACATCTTGCAATCTCATTTAGCCTTTCAAAGAATTCTTCCCAAATCTTATCAACATATCTTATACAATTGCGTGCTGAAATTTTACCTTCCATGTGCTGCAAAATATCATCATCAATATTAATCAAATACTTTGGCTTTCTACACAAAATTCTTGGTGGTGTTCTCCTAGGTACATAAATCTCAACATTAGGAATTTCATCAATATTTAATTGAGGTGGGCTAGATTGCATTCCTTCGATCGATGGTGGAGAAGAAGACATACCTTGAGGTTCACATGGGAATGATGGCATACCTTCTTCATCAATTTTGAGTGATGATGTACTCTCAACTTGAGATGTGTTGGATGGTGTCCAACAATATTCACTTGCGGTAAATGGTGTCCCTCCATATTCACTTGCAGCAGATGGTGTCCATCCATATTCACTTGTGCTAGATGGTGTCCCTCCATATTCGCTTGTGCTTAATGGTGTCCCTTCATATTCACTTGTTGTAGAGGGTGTGTCTCCAACTACGGTATTTCAATCTGTCTTACGATGATGCTTTCACATTCGTGCCGTTTGTGCTACCGATTCATGTTCTCTTTTTGACGGTTGAGGTTCTTCTACAATCGGGTTTTTTTCATCAATCCTTTCCAATTTCTTATTTTCACGATATGCCGCCACCTGAACTCTCTCCTTTTCTTTCAAGGTTTCGTTCTCTTCGTCTGTTAGTTTCCTCTTTGTCTTTTTATTTGGCATGGCGGATAATTTTATCTGTACCATGGTAATGAGACGAATATTAGTTCCTAAAAAATTTATCCATTCAAGATAATTGAAAAATATGTCATTGAAGGCTTCATTTAAATAATACTTACAATCATCGTGTACAAAATTAGGGTCTTTTATTGTTGAACATGCCTTGGAATGAAACTAATGACAATAGGATATGTGGTTCTTAACTCAAACAAGCACTTTTCCATGAGAATTTGAGGAACCAAGGAGCGATTTTGAAAAATTGTTGGTGTAGGAGCACCTTAAAGGTCTTTTGGAAGATCTTCGCAATTTTGGCTTGTAGGTGGTTCTAGCCAACCACCAAGGGAATAAGGACTATGATGTATAGTCCCAATATTTTTTTTTATGTGTGAGTTAATGCAAACTTAGGGTAGTCTAGAGCCTTGAAATTTGGAAAAGCCTGAATGATGAAATTAGGCAAATTAGTCCATGTACACTTGGCAATTTGTCCTAAAAGTGGGAAAAGAGAATTAATGATGCTCTAAGCCCGACCGAAGGGTCCTAGCATGTGGAAGAAAGGTATATAAGGTCATAAAAACCCTAATTGAGCATGTGGTAAATCTATTGTACAATTTGGAGTTTTCGAAGGGGAATTTGTGAGTTGGAAGAGTGCAAATTTCATTGATTTTTTGTTTTTGTGCCTTCATCCAGTCAAGAATGGATTGAAAGGACATGTCTAATGATTTTATTCTTTCAATTGTGTCACTTAATTACTTTTTGAAGCATTATATTAGCCATTTAGTTCAATTGCTTTCTGTTTTGCAAGTTTATAGAGTTTTTGGTCTCATAGCCAGTTAAGGCCAATTTTTGGAAATAATGATCCCCACTTGAATTCCCATGTCAAGGCTACCATTTCCACTTGTAATCAAGTATGGGACTATTTTTACAGTGTAAATATGGTGTGTGGTGTCTTGGTTTGCAGGGGAGATGGTGAATTCATCAAGAACTAGGCGAGTGCAAGTGCATTCTGGCTAGTGGCTTAGAGAGGACAGCAGTAAAGAAAGTTGCTAAATGGACTATTTTGTGCCTATAAAGAGAAATAGAGTGTGGAAACATGTATTCCAGACATTTTTGTGCAAGGAGGAGAGTTAAGGAGGTCATTGAAGCCCTCAAAGTTGGAAAAAGGAGCCAGAACCCTCGAAACCCTTGAAAATAGGGGGTATGAGGACAGTCCTATGTATGGATGCCAAAGGGACTAAAAACCTGGTAAATATTGAAGCCTATGGTACCACTAGAAATAATCTATAAAAATATTTGGGGGTTGTTAAGACCGTTTTGAGAAAATCCAAGAAAACGGGTTCTAGGAGGCTTAATTGGGCAAAAGGCTACAAGGCCTAAAATTGGGTTTTTCAAGAAAGCGATGGGTACAAGGTGAAAGAATCCTATGAGATGGATCATTGAGGATTCAAATCAACAAGGGGATAGTGAGAATACCCTTTCCTAGCCCCTGGAGTGGTTAGGAAACTTTGGGTCAGTGTGGAGCCCACGAAAGCTTAGTGGTGAATTGAGAGCAATGGTAATTGAAATTGGTGGAGAGTCTTATGAGGTGAGAGGGGTTTAGGACATATCCCTAAGTAGGGTAGAGAGGAATACCCTAGGAAGACTAGAGAATAGGTCTTGGGAAGAGCAAGATTTCTCTTGAAAGATAAGACTCCCCATCAATTGTTGAAGGAGTGGTCTATGTAATGAAATTTTGACCTTGTGCAGGGTATTTTGAAGATGTTTGATGCTTTGGAATGGTCTGGGAAGGCCCGGGTATAGGAGTTTCTATAAACCCTCCCTCTTTGCTTTGAAAAATGGGGGTTTTTGTATTGGAAGCCTAGTTGAGCAGGTAAGGTCCTAAGACCTAGAAATTATCTTGTTTTGAGACTTAATTAAACAACTTGTGAATGACATAATAACTGGTTGATCTTTTGAGGAACCTAGTTGATTGTAATCAGTTATTTTCAAGATTTTCAAGGTGTTTTGAAGGTCCTTAAGGAATTGGGAACTCTTAATGCTAATTTGAGTATACGAATCAAATGTTTTGTGAAGGGAAATATAGTTGAATAAGTGTGTCAAGAAAGGTGTTGATTTCTTCCTTTGTACTGCATCAGTTTGTGTAGAGGTATTGGAAGGTGTTTGGACCCTTCAGAGGAATGGGAGAGGCTTGGAGTTGTCTTAAACGATGAATTTTGGTGAATGGTTCTGAATTTCTATAATTGGCAAGTGTAAAATGGTAATTGGCAAGTGTAAATAATTGTGTATATAATTTGGTAATTTAAAATGTGCATTGACAACCTAAGGTTATAATGACAAACAAAAATGAAAGCAAACCATAATAGAATGAAAGAAAATTTGTAAAGACTTCACATACCTTAAAAACCAGACTTTCAAATGGAGGAGTTCAACCCAATTATGTAGCCTTAGCTTCTTCTTTCTTCAAAATCCACAAAAATTTGACTTGTTCAAAAGCTTGTTCCCTTCCACACTTCAATTGCATATCAGTTTTCAATGGAATTCAAACTTCAATTGATATTATATGTCTTTCAATGTGGAAACTCTGCTATTTCATGCAAAGGTGGTAAAAAGATCATGGAAAAGGTGATGGAATGTGAAAAAGATGCTTGCACACTTCACAACATCATCAAAAAGATATTTTTTGTTGGAGCATGCATAGAACCAGGGGAATATGCAGACTGTGGGCCTTCAAATCATGGGTATATAGATTTTTTTACCATTTTAGTGGACTACAAAACGTGCTCGCATTATAACGCTAGAGCGTTATGTGAAATTTAATTTTTCTTAATGTATTTTTTAGAGTATAGGAGTTTCTGAGAGAGTGGGAGAGAGACAGGGGGAGAGTGGAAGATAGAGAGGGAGGGAGAAGGCGAGAGTGGTAGAAAGAGAGAGGGAGAGAGTGGGAGATAGAGTGGGAGGGAGAGAGGGGAAAGTGGGAGATAGAGAGAGAGGGAGAGAGGGGGAGAGTGGGAGAGAGTGGGAGAAGGGGGGAAGTGGGGAGTGGGAGATAGAGACCTAAACCCTAAACCCTAATCCCTCAACCCCTGTACCCTCTTAATCCCTCAACCCTCAAACCCTAATCCCTCAACCCTTAACCCCTATACCCTCTTAATCCCTTAACCCTTAAACCCTAATCCCTCAACCCTTAACCCATATACCCCCTTAATCCCTTTACCCTTAAACCCTAATCACTCAACCCTTAAACCCTAATCCCTCAACCCCTATACCCTCTTAATCCCTCAACCCTTAAACCCTAATCCCTCAACCCTTAAACCCTAATACCTCAATCCCTATACCCTCTTAATCCCTCAACACTCAACCCTCAACCCTTAAACCCTAATCCCTCTTGATCCCTCAACCCTAAACCCTCAACCCTTAAACCCTAATCCCTCAATCCCTCTACCCTCTTAATCCCTCAACCCTCAACCCTCAACCCTTAAACCCTAATCCCTCAACCCCTATACCCTCTTAATCCCTCAACCCTCAACCCTCAACCCTTAAACCCTAATCCCTCAACCCCTATACCCTCTTAATCCCTCAACCCCTATACCCTCTTAATCCCTCAACCCTCAAACCCTAATCCCTCAACCCTTAAACCCTAATCCCTCAATCCCTATACCCTCTTAATCCCTCAACCCTCTTAATCCCTTAACCCTTAAACCCTAATCCCTCAACTCCTATACCCTCTAACCCCTGAATCTCTCCTCCTTTCTGCAACTGGTTTTTGAAATATTTATACAGAATAAACCAAGGGTCGTGACCCTTCAATTTTCCAGTTACAGCCATTTGAATTTCATGACAGTGATTTAAAATATTTAATTATGTTGCCTCTCGACAAATTAAATATTTTTTACAATAGTCGAGCTTTGATTTTAATCTAATGCTTTGGAAACCTTTGATTTTTCACTTTCATAGATTTTAATTATTCCTGTCATTCAATAGTGGTTATCTTTTGATCGGGCCCACCCCTAACTACTACGACTTCCATCTCCTCTTATTGCGCTACTGCGAGCTTGACTTTACCCACTGGTGGTATTGCGGTGCCTGGCCCCACATTGATTGTTGTGACTACCTCTGTCGCTTACCACAGTCTTTGTTCCACCCCCTGGCGGTATCGCGGTAAGCTTCCAATCTTCCTGCCAACTAACTGTCTACTAACCGCTACCTATTTACCTGGCTACCATGGTTACTGGCTTAACTACCAACGGTACCGTGGTAGCAATCATTTGTCGCTTCATCTATTGTTGATTGTCCATCGTGCTACCCCAATGATCAAACTAACTGTGTGCGGTATAGTGGTAACCGTTAACCGCCAACTATCTTTACCCGCTCGCCCACTGATTGTTTGCCTTCGACCGCCAATTGTTTCACTAACCACCGACTGCTAATAGTTTACCATGCACAGTAGTGCGGTAAACACTTCATGCCTGCTCCCTTAGCCACTACCACCATACCGCGAGCCCATTGTGGGAGGTCGTGGTAAGGCGGTAAGTGATGTAAAATTTGAAAATTAAACCAACGGTGTAAGGAACATATATTTTTGAATATTTTGATGGGGGTAAAATGCATTTTCATGAAAAAAGATAGTGAAAATATTAGGTCCAAATGGGAAAAACCCTTAAGGTTTAAATAGAAAATAATGGAAATCACTTAGGCTTTTTTTAATGAGATTTTGGGTTCTAACACCTTCAACCCTTAAACCCTAATCCCTCTTGATCCCTCAACCCTAAACCCTCAACCCTTAAACCCTAATCCCTCAATCCCTATACCCTCTTAATCCCTCAACCCTTAAACCCTAATCCTTTACCCTCTTCATCCTTAAACCCTTAGCCATTAAAGCCTAATCCCTCAACCCCTATACCCTATTAATCCCTCAACCCTCAACCCTCAACCCTCAACCCTTAAACCCTAATCCCTCAACTCCTATAACCTCTACTCTGTAACCTATTAATCCCTCATCCCTAAACCCTAAACCCTTAAACCCTAACCCATAAACCCTCTACCCTCTACTGCCAATCATATACTCTCTACCCTCAACCCTAATCCCCCAACCCTCAAACCCACTTAGTAAACTCTCTACCCTAATCCCTCAACCCTCTTGACCCTTAAAGCCTCAACTCTTAAACCCTTAAACACTCAACCCTAAACCCTCGACCCTCAACCCTAAATTGTTAAACCCTTTACCCTCTACCCTTTAACCTCTACCATCAACCCAATACTCTCTACCCTAAACCCTAATCCCTCAACCCTTAATCTCTCAACCCCTATAACCTCTAACCTATGTATTGGACCCTCAACCCTAATCCCTCGACCCTATACCTTAAACCCTTAATCTTCAACCCTCTACCCTTAAACCCTCTACCCTTTACCCTATACATTAAACGCTCAACCCTCAATCCTTAAATCCTAAACCCTCTACCCCTTACATTGGACCATGAACCTAATCCTTCAACCATATACCCTCAAAACTATACCCTAAACCCTCTACCCTCAACCAAGTAAACCCTTAACCCTAGACCCTTAACCCCAAACCCTTCAACCCTAAATGCTTAAACCTTAAACCTTCTACCCTATACCCTCAACCAAATACCCTCTACCATCAAACCTATTCCATCAACCCTCAAACCTTAAACCCTAATACCCTAGAAACCATTAGCCCTATAGGTCCTCCATCCTAATCCCTTAACCCCTATTGCTTTCTCTCTATCTATACATCTCACCTATCCCTCCTTCCCTCCCTTTCACCCTCTCTAATTGTCTCAATGTACCATCTCCCTCTTTTTGCGTACCTCTCATTCAATCAATCCCTACCACCCTCTCTCACTCCCTCTCTCTCACACTCCCTCTCACTACCTATCTCTCAAGTCTCTCCCTCTCACACTATCAAGTCTCTCCCTTTCGCACCCTACCTACATAACCCTCTCTTTCTCTTTGTCTCTCTCTCCCTCTCCCTCTCCCTCAATTCTCTCTCTCCCTCTCCATCAATTCTCTCTCTTTGACCCCCCTCTCTTTCTCCCCCTCCCTCTATCCCTCCCACCCCCCCTCTCTCTCTCTCTCCCTCCCTCTATCCCTCCCACCCTACCTAGCCAATTCCCCCTCAATCCAACCCCTTCTCTCCCACTCCCTCTCTCTTAAACTCTCACTTCAACCCCCTCTCCATCTCTCTAGACTCTCTCTAAATTCTCCCTACATCTAAAGACATACATAAATGCATACATACAAGCATAATACACTTGCACATATAATCTTACATCCATACAAGCATACATACATACATGTACATAAAAATATATCAGCATACATCAATATATTAGCATTTAACATAAAGTAATACATAACGTGAGCGTGTTATAATGTGCTCGCGTTATGTGCTAGTAGACATGTTCCTCGCAGAAGCAAAAACCATGTCAAAAGTGAGATATAACGTGCTCTCATTATAGCGCGCTCACGTTATATCTTGCTTTGAGAATTACCAAAATTTAAGCTTGGTATTGCCTTGGAATTCCAACCCAAAGGCTTGAAGGGCATTCCCAACGACTAGAGACGTGTTTTTAAAAAATCCACCATATTTCTCATAATAGAGTTCGTGCTCACCGTCAGGATTGCACGTGGTTCAATATCAAAAAAATCGAGCACATGGGTAATGTTGGGTTATCTCTTAGCTATCTAACGATGTAATTTTTTTCACTTTCTTAAAATGTTAAGTCTTTCATCCGTAATTTATTTTATCTGTATGTCTTTTTTTGCCAAAAAGCAGTGTTTGGTATTTTTTTTGTTATAAATTAACCGTTCATCAATTTTTCAAATAAATTGCGTTTTTAGAAACTAGACTCCATTCTACAAATTTTTATTTTTATTTTTTTTTAAAATCAATTAGTTTTCAAAATTTGTAGGGGTAGCATGGCCAAAATTCTATTTTCAGGATATGTCCACTTCGTAAATTAGTAAAAAATCAAATATTCATTAAAAAATTATCAGAAAAATCGTGCATCAACTACATACTGTTAGCTAGCTTCTGACCATTGAGATTTTTAAAATACTAAAAAAAAGTGGGTCGTACAAGAGTTGCTATGTTATATTTTTCTGACCAAAACAACACCAATTTATGTGCGTCCCTTGTTTGAACCCCTTAATCTCAATCATTTTCAAAATAAATTAGTAGTTTAGAAAGTAGACTCGGAGAACTTGAATCCTTCTTTTTGTTCCATCTCAAAATTTTGAGTCTAAGTATCCTCAATTTCACGTCCAAGGTCAGTATTTCCTGATTTCAGAAAAAAGCTATCCACTTAAGTCCCCTTTTTGGGAACCATCTTGGTGCACTCGCCCATTTAAAATATATTTTTAATTATATTCTTCTCTTGCACATGTTATTTCATTTTAGTTAATATTCAAGCTAATTTATCATCAAAGGAAAATTAGGGTCCTAAGTATCTCATGGCATAAATAAAGCAACATGGCTATAACAAGTGATTGAAGATTAGGTAATATAAATCACTCAATTTTATAATAAGAAAAAATAATGATATATCAAATTTAATAATGAAATCCAAAGATGAATCTAATGTTGGTGAGGATCAACAAAACCAAGTTCACATAAAGAAGACAACCCTAATAAGGTCTAAGAAAGTGTAAATTAATAAAAGAATACATATCTAAAAACCGAAATGGAAAAGAAAGATAAACCCTTGAGGAAAATCATAGGATTTGTACAAATAAGAGACTTATAAAAAATGTAAGAGAAAAAAATTCCTTTTACATAAAAAATAAGTATGTGTTGGATGTTGTGGTTGTGTTTTTGATATGTGGTTGTCATTGATGTCAACACTATTAGCATTGATGATTCTGAAGGTTGTATATGTCGAAGCTATTGAGAAAATTAGAATAAATATGTTGCAGGCAATCTGTGAATCTATGATGATCCGAATGGTGGAAAGTTTTGTAAGTTGTTAATCGAAAGTCATGCATTAAAGTGTTTTTTTTTTAGTCTATCTAGTATGTTGTCCAAAAGTTTCAGTGACCTACCCATCAAGATTGGAGTGAGTTATCAGTTTCTAAAGTTCCTACAATTATTATGTTACTGTAGCAGGTGTTTTTGGAAGAGAGAATGCATTTCTGGTAAATTGAGTTGTTGTGTATGATCTTGTGATGATCATTGATGTTTCTAGATCATTCTCTATCATTGTGGTATGTCTGCATTGATCGATGCGCTCGTGATCAAAGATTTTCCTTTGTGTGTTCGAGGTTTTCATGTTCTTGGCTGACATGATGGTGGTAGTGTGTTCCAGATCCTTATGGATCAAACTTTTAATGTTTGGCATGTTTGAGGATGTTGATTTAGGTCTTCATTATAATGTGACTGACTTAGGTTGGTGTGCATTGAGATTTGGTCATGAATTGGGCCGACAGTTGTGTTCATCTATTATTTATTTTTGGTTGAAAGAGTTGTTGATGTAAATTCATGTAGTGGATATATAAGACTGGTTGTTTCCTCATTAAGATGTATGCTTAGTGAATATATGTGAATTGTGAATGCGAAATGTGCAAATAAAGATTAGATCATTTGATTTCAGAGAAAAGTGTGAAGAAGTGTTTTTGTGCCTAACCGGAACTATCATCAGGATTTTGTAGAAGCTAATTTCTCAGTTCAAACTCATCAGATGGATTTAATCTAATTGTTTTATGTAAGGCAGTGAGCCTTCCCTTCTGAGCAGTGAGCTCTAGGCAGTGTGCCTAAATGCATGTGCATTCCTTATTCATTTTTCATTATACTTCTAACGGGGTATAATCTTGTGGACTAACATCCACCATGGTTTTTTCCCTAACAGGGTTACCACGTATAAAATCTTGGTGTTCATGTGTTTTTGATGTGTTGTCTATTTATGATTTCCCTATTAATTATCAGATCTAAGATTAAAGGTTAATAAGGCTGAATAAGTATTAAATTTTGTGACAGTTGATTCACCTCCCCTCTCAGTTGTCTATCCTTGTTTTTCCAACAATTGGTATCAAAGTAGGTTCCTCTGAAGAAGTTTAATAGCTGGAGGTGATCTAAGATGGCATCATACAAGAAGGATAGTCCCAGATTTGATGGTACAAATTACTCTCTATGGAAGGTCAAAATGGAGTGTCATTTGAAGTGCATTGGTGAACCCTTCTGGAAGATTACAAAGAATAGATATAATATTCCTCAGAATGGTTCCACTACTCTTGATGAGATCAAAGAAGCTGAAACTAATATCAGGGCTATAGAAGCATTGCTAAGTGCTTTGAGAGATTCAGAGATGACAAATTTGATAGGTTTGAAGATAACACATGAGATCTAGAAGAAATTGGAAACATTGTATGAAGGAGATGCAGAAGTGAAGATTGCTAAGCTAACAAGTCTAAAAGGCAAGTGGGAGAACTTGAAGATGAGTGAAGATGAAAACATTTTTGCTTTCATGCAAAGGGTAAATGAACTAGTGATGGGTATTAGGTGTGTCGGTGGAATATGGAAGAAGATGAGATTGTAGCTAAAGTGCTCAGATCAATGCCTACTTCCTACAAAACAAAAGCTCATGTTATTGAAGAACTCAAAATAGTAACAAATGTAACAAGAGACATGTTGATTGGTAAACTAGTTGCCTTTGAGTTGAGTGAATTTGGTGAGTCTACTCCTAAGATAGAATCTGCATTTAAAACTACTGTATCCACAAAAAGCCAACAAAGAAATGATCCGGTAGAAGGTTCCAGAAAAATATTCAAATATGAAGATGAGATCAAAAAAATTGAAGATGAAGAAAGAGAGATAGAAGAGCTAGAATCATTGATTGTGAAAAGACAAGCCAGAGGACAAGCTAAGTATAAAGGAAAGCTACCTATTAAATTTTTCTCTTGCAGTAAGATAGGTCATTTTGCATCAAGGTGTCCTAAAAGAGTTTCTAATTACAAACCTGACAAGTCTAGATTTCAAAATAAACGCTATTATGCTGAAGAAGGTATTACTGATGATGAATCTGATAAAGAAACTAGAAATGAAGATGGATGGGTATTCATTGCTAGATCAAGAAAAATGGTATGGTGTCCACTGAATCTACTAAAAATAAAAATATTGAGAAAGATCTTGCAACCAGAATTGATGAAAAAGATGAATGGGTGATTGACAACAGATGCTCACATCATATGACTGGTGAAAAAAGAAAGTGCATAAGCTTGGAAAAATATGACGATGGTGTGGCAGTATTTTGAGATAACAATGCTGGTGTGATTTGTGGTAGAGGCACTATTTCTCTTAGTGGTAAATATAATACTGACGATTTCTTTTATGTTGAAGGATTGAAGCATAATTTTTTGAGTGTTGGAAAGATGGTAAACAAGGGATACAATCTTCAATTCAAAGATGGAAAATGCAAGATATTGGGAAGCTCTGGAAATATTATTGCTTCAGGTACAAAGACAAGAGGTAATATTTTTCACTTAAGTGTTTCTAGTGAAATTTGTTTAATTGCTCAAGTTGATGTAAGGTGGTTATGCCATAGGATGTTGTGTAAATTTTGATAAAATTGTCAAAATAAGCTCCACTCAAGAAGTTAGAGATCTACCTAAGTTAGTGAAACCTACTAACACTATATGCAAGGAATGTCAGCTGGGAAAGCAGACAAGAATTTATTTTTGAAGCAAACAACATCATTCAAATGGAATACTAGAGTTGGTACATACTGGTCTATGTGGTCCATTCAGAATCAGAAGTCTACAAGGAGAAAGGTACTTTATGTTGATTATTGATGATTATTCTAGGATGATATGGGTTGCTTTCTTAAGAGAAAAACATGAATCACTAGAAAATTTCAAATGTTTCAAAGCTATGGCAGAAAATGAGACAAGATTGAAGGTCAAATGCTTAAGATCAGATAGAGGTGGTGAATTCACTTCTCGGAAGTTCAATTCATTTTGTGAAGAGAATGGAATCTAAAGATAGTTATCTACTCCCCGGACCCCTCAACAGAACGAATTTGTTGAGAGAAAGAACAAAATAATTATAGATTTTGCTAGACTATGATGTTGGAAGATAATGTTCCTCATATCTACTAGAGAGAAGCTGTAAGCACTTCTATATACACTATCAATCAGGTAAATGTTAATGGTAATTCTAGTAAGACTCATTTTGAGTTGTGGTTTGGTTATAAGCCTACTATTAAGTATTTAAAAATCCTTGGAAGTAGATGTTTTATTAAGAGATATGAAGATATTGGAAAGTTTGATGCTAGAAGTGATGAAGGAATCTTTATGGGTTACTCTACTAAGAGAAAGGCCTACCGGTGCTACAATAGAAAATTGAAGAAAATGGTTGAAAGTGTAAATGTCAGAGTTGATGAAGACATTGTTTGATCATCCAGATATTATGGATATGATTCAGGTGACCAACAAGATAGTACTGATAATGGAAATAATGCGCAAACACGGAATCAAGTTCAAATTGTTCCGGTCAATCAAGAGAATCATGAAGAAGAAGCTAGTGGAAATGCAGAAGATAGAATAGAAGAACCAAAAGTTAGAGAGAATCCCAAAATCCCAAAGTATGTAAAGCTAAATCACTCTGAGAATCATATTATAGGAGACAATAACAAAGGTGTGCAGACTAGAAGAAGAATTACAGAATAATATTGCTTGATTTCCAAAACTAAGCCAACAATGTCAATGAATCATGTAAAGATCAATATTGGATGGAAGAAATGAAAGAAGAACTGATGCAGATACAAAAAATGATACATGGATTCTTTTACCCATACCTCAGGATAAAAATGTGATTGGAACCAAATGGGTCTTTCAGAATAAGTTGAATGAACAAGGTGAAGTTGTCAAAAATAAAGCAAGACTGGTATGTAAAGGATACTCACAGATGGAAGGTATTGATTTTGAAGGAACCTTTGCCCCTCTTTCTAGAATTGAAGTTGTAAGGTTATTTCTTGCTTATGCTACTTTCAAGAATTACAAAGTCTATCAAATGGATGTGAAGTCATCATTTCTAAATGGTGAGTTAGAAGAAGTTTAGGTTGAGAAACCAAATGGATTTCAATTAACTGATGAAAAAGAAATGGTTTGTCGATTGAAGAAAGCACTTTATGGATTGAAGCAAGCCCCTAGAGCCTAGTATGCAAGACTAGATAAATACTTGTTGAAGCTTGGATTCAATAAAGGTACTACCGACAACAATCTTATTTCAAGATGGATCAGGTTAAAGAGTTGATTATTGAGTTCTTTGTTGATGACATTATATTTGAAGGTGATGATGACTTATGCATGAAGTTTATTGATGAAATGAAAAGTGAGTTTGAGATGTCAATGATAGGAGAGCTGAAATTATTTTTAGGATTGCAAATAACTCAGTTAGATGATTGAATTTTCATATCTCAGTCCAAATATGTAAGAGAGTTACTCAAAAAATTTGGCATGGAAGACTCAAAACTAGTTGGTACACCCATGGTAAGCAGATGCAAGTTAACATAGAATGATGATTATCCTAAAGCTAATCAAACAAGGTTTAGGTCAATCATTGGTGGATTGCTATATTTGACTCAGACCAGACCAGACATTATGAATGTTGTATATATGGTTGCTAGATATCAAGTTGATCCAAAGGAATCACATGTGACTACAATAAAGAGAATTTTTAGATACTTGAAAGGAATAGTTGATTTTGGTCTTTCATATCCCAAGGATGATGATCTTACTCTAAATTCCTTTAAAAATTCATATTGGGCAGGAGATGTGGATGACAGGAAAAGAACAAGTGGTGGTGCATTCTTCTTGGGGAAGAATTTGGTGTCTTGGCTAAGTAAAAAGCAGAATTACATTTCCTTATCTACTGTTGAGGAAGAGTATATTGTTGTTGCAGGGTGAAGCCACAATAGTGGTTTACAATTCAAGTGACGAAGGAAAACTCACAAAAAATGACCCCAAGGCCAAAAAATGTGATTTTGGGGGTTCATACGAACCTACTGGTTCGACCGAACCCATAAGGGGTTTGCTCGAACCAGGGATCAAGCAAACATCTTTGAATCTTGGCTGCCAAAAAATTAAAAAAAATATATTGGAAAGGGGTTCAAGTGAACCCCTAGTGATTTGCTCGAACCCCTAGGGGTTCGCTCAAAACCCTAGGGGTTTGTTCGAACCCCTAGGGGTTGGTACAAACCCCCCTTATCCCTCATCCCCCCTGAGACACAAAAAAAACCTAAATTTTGGCACTTCGGAGTTTGAGTTGAGGATGAAAATGGAGGAATCTTCACAAACCCAACTGGAATCAAGTAGTCCTCAGAACGAGCTATCCAATGAATATAATTTTAATATGTTTTGGTTTTATTATGTATTTGTTTTTTTAGTTTTATTAAACAAATATTTTTCATCTAAAATGAAGGTCTTTGTTTAGCACATGTGGAAAAATAGTAGATTATCAAAAAAAAAATTGAAAAATATGAGTGCACCAAATATTAAATTCCTTGATTGAAGAAAAATAAATTGAATTTCGATATATACAAAAAAATTACGCGTTATACAGTCGCAATATGTTTGAATTGTAATTGGTTTGACTTCGAAACTTGATTAAAGAAAAAATATTCAATAAAAAACTATCTAAGCAAGTGAAAGCACTAGATATCGAAGTTACAAATCTAAATTTGAAAGAATTAGAATTTTATTCTTCATGGAAAAAAGTTATGCATTATACGGTGTGCGTCACTTTTTAAAAATGTTGTTTTCTGAAGAAAAAAAAACCAGCTTTTATGGGAGATGGAAAAAGAAGTGCAATCTAATTCCAAAAAATTTAAAAAAGAAAAATTAGAATCTAGAGAGAAAATGTGACGAGACTCTAGTTTGCATCATCTTCAAATTCCTCACGATTTAGCCTCTATAAGTGCTCGAATGTGAAGATTTAGTTAAAAATAATAATTTCGGTGTCTAGTTTGGCCAAAAATTGTAAACCACTATTATGGGATCACCCTGCAAATAATTGCACTCAAGTACAATGGATGAAATAGATGCTGAGAGATATGAGAATTGAGTATAATGAGCCTATTGCTATATTTTGTGGTAACTGAAGTTCCATAAACATTCCCAAGAATCTGGTGTTACATTCAAAGACAAAACATATATCTATCAAGTATCACTTTTTGAGGGACAAAGTGAGTGATAAACAAGTCAGATTGGAATATGTGCCCATTAAGGAACAAATTGCAAATATCTTTACTAAGCCATTCCCTAAGGATACTTTTGAGTATCTCAGAGGCAAGTTAGGGGTGATTTCCCCTCCTGGTCTAATCTAACATGCAAGTCTTTGCATCGATCCGTGCACTTACGATGAGATATTGTTTTTGATTGATGTTGTTGTGGTTGCTACTCAGGGGGAGTAGTCAGATGATTCAGATGATATGTGGTTCAGATCTTGTGTACCTTTTCCATTGATTTCAAAGGGGGAGAAGAGTAATGTGAAAAACCCTTGAGAAGAAAAGGGGAGAAGAGCAGTGTAAGGAGGAGAAGAACAATTTGAGAAGAGACAGTTGTATTGATGGTATTTTTCACATCATGTGTTGCCATCAATGCCAAAGGGAGAGATTGTTGGATGTTGTGATTGTGTTGTTGATATCTGGTTGTCATTGATGTCAACACTATTAGCATTGATGATTATGAAGGATGTATATGTCAAAGATATTGAAAAAATTAGAATAAATATGTTGTAGGAAGTCTGTGAAGCTGTGATGATCTAAATGGTGGAAAGTTTTGTAAGTTGTTAATCAAAAGTCACGCATTAAAGGTTTTGTTTTTGAGCCTATCTAGTATTTTTTCCAGAATTTTCAATGGTACACATCAAGATTGGAGCAAGTTATGAGTTTTTGAAGTTCCTACAGTTATTTTGTTACTATAGCAGTTGTTTTTGGAAGAAGAGGATGCATTTCTGGTAAGTTGAGCTGTTGTGTATGATCTTGTGATGATCAATGATTTTTCTAGATCATTCTCTATCATTGTGGTACATCTGTGTTGATCGGTGTGCTCGTGATCAAATATTTTCCTTTGTGTGTTCGAATTTTTCATGTTCTTGGCCAACATGATGGTGGTAGCATACTGCAGATCCTTATGGATTAATATTTTAATGTTTGGCATGTTCGAGGATGTTGATTTAGGTATTCATTATAATGTGACCGACTCAGGTTGGTGCGCATTGAGATTTGCTCATGAATTGGGTCGACATTTGTGTTCATCTATTATTTATTTGTGTCTGATAGAGTTTTTAATTTAAATTCATGTAGCGGATGTATAAGAGTGATTGATTCCTCATTTTCATGTATGCTTGCCGAATATATGTGAAGTGTGAATGTGAAATATGTCAATAAAGATCAGATCATTCAATTTCAAAGTAGAGTGTGAAGAATATTGAGCGAAATGTGAAAAAGTGTTTCTATGCCTAACCAGAACTATCATCAGGCTTTTGTAGAAGCTAGTTTCTCAGTTCAACCTCATCATATAGATTTAATCTGATTATTTTATGTAAGGCAGTGAGCCTTCCCTTCCGAGTAGTGAACTCTAGGCAATGTGTCTAAATGAATGTGCATTCCTTTTTCATTTTTTATTATACTTCTAACAAGGTATAATCTTGTGGACTAACATCCACCGTGGTTTTTCCCCTAACAGGGTTTCCATGTATAAAATATTGGTGTTCATGTGTTTATGATGTGTTGTTGATTTATTCTTTCACTGTTAATTATCAGGTCTTAGATTAAAGGTTAATAAGGTTGAATAAGTATTAAATTATGTGACAAATAATTCACCCCCCCTCTCAGTTGTCTATCTTTTTTTTGCCAACAGTATGTAATTAAACTTGATTTAAATAGAAATAAAAGAGATTAGGAATTTAATAGTTGAAATATATATTTGCAAATTAAATGAGAAGAATAGGTGCACATAGCTCTCAGTTTGATGCTAGAAATATTGAAGTAAAAGATGTGTAGAACCAATTAACATATATCTAGAAAATGATCTTGTTGATATGCTTGAACTATCTTGAAATAAAAATAGATTCAAGATTCCTTGCAAATCAATCCAGAGTGACTCGTAGTCAATCTCAAGTAACTCATGTCTTTTATGCAAGGACCTAATTTGATAGGCAATGTAATTTTACAACTTGGTTGATTGTTATCCCTAATATTTGGATGTTCATAAGGACATAATGAATAGAAATACCTATGGGGAACTTGTTGCATGACTAAGGTCATCTCTCCTAGGTCAACCTACTTAATTAATTGACTTTATGGCCTAGGGAAAATATTTGAAGACAATAAACACATACCTCTAAATCACACACACAAACATTCAAATGTAATGGATTCATTTTGAGCTCCAGAAATAATTTATTTATTAAATTATATTTCCTTGATAATTAAATTGTTTCATGTTATTCTTGGATGTTCTATTTTTATTCCTGGATGCACTTAATTGCACAAATGAATGTCTTTAAATATCAAGAAATGACACTAAGTTGACCAAATTCGTACCAAGTTAACTCACAACTAGTAAAAAAATGTTGAGATTGAAGAATTTAAGAATTTGTAATTAATCCCAAGTTCCTTAGGATTAAACCCAAGCATTGCAAGATTGATCTAGGACAAAAATTGTAAATCTTAGAATATAAAATAAGAACGTAGAAATCTAAATTAATAATAAATCAAAATGTGTAGAAATAAATATAAATAATACTCATGTAAGATTGTATACATAAAAATATACACAAATAAAAACAAAATAAGAATTGAAAAATGAACTTAACATAAAAATATATCACTTATCTATATATTATATTAAATTATTCCATTAATATAAACCCAAACCTAAAAAAAATAGAACATAATTATATAAATTTCAATATTAACAACACGCATAGAAATTTTCCCATTTTTTATAAAATGGATTGAAAAACATGCATGGCGCGTGTTCAAAAATCTGGAAAATTTTAATTATTTTCATTAAGAATTCACACGGATGACCTTTCGATGATATTATTTTCTGCGAGAATTCGGTTATTTTCTGAAGACTGCAAAGCGAACGCAATTCCGCGTGGGCTGACTTCTAAATTATGTTTGACTGTTCAATTGATTAATATTTAAAATAGCCGTCAGTAATATGACTTTAGTCAAATATTAATCTACTAAAATATTAGAGAATTCAGCAGTCAAACACCCAATCATAATTTTACAGCTTAACTAAATAATATTTTTTAAATTGTTTAAAAAGCTCATTTAAAAGAGACTTAATTTTTCTGTCAAAAATATTGTACGGACGTGCACTCGCAGTTATCTAGAATGCAGACCAAGCCCTTCAGAGTGATCTGCACGTTATTTTTAATATTAAAAAATTACCTTCAATAATGCAACCTTTTCATGTTTCAGAATTTAGCCAGTTCATACCTTATAAATATATATCCAGTGAGTCTCAGAAACTCTGAATTTGTAAGAAAGACACCATGGCTTTGGACGGTGATGTTCTCACCAAAATCTTAGGCAGTGTGGATACCTTCACACTTGCAAATGCAGGGTGTGTATCTTCACAATTTTGGAACATTGCAAGACAGGAAAGTATGTGGGAAGAGGCATGCTTCTCTCTCTGGCCTTCCACACAAAACCCACAACTTAAAAACCTTATCTCTTCTTCATTGGGTGGCTTTAGAAAATTCTATGCAAACTGCTTTCCTGTTATTGCTTATGATGAGGTGTTTCAGAGTGATGGTAGCCTTGAGATTAACAGTGGTGTTCCTTCTGATTTTATCTGGGTTATAGATGTGCAATATAATAATAAAGCCATATTTTCCAAGATCGTTTGGGGAATTCCTTTTGCAGACAATTTTCCAGGGTGGTTTCTTCAGTCTCCTTTCGGGACTGACATCATTAATCTTGAAGATGAGGAGAGTGGTGAAGATGGGTTGCCTACAATTGTGTCAGTTGATGAGATGGGAAAGGAGGGTGAAATCTGGAGGCAGTTGATGGAAAACATTAAGTTGAGCTGGATTGTAATAAACAAGAGAACGGGGCAGGCGGGTAATCTTTCAAGTTGGAGTCCCTTGGATGGGCAAAGACACCCAACTTCGAATGCAGACTTTCTGATGCGGTTTGGCACGTTACTACCTGCTGTGGACATATTGCCTTGCAAGGCTGTAGAATGCATCATTGAGATGAAGTGCAGAGTTTCAGATAATGATCACACCAGTTTGAAGATGATCGAACTTACCATCCGTTTGGAAGATATGAGAGGAGATGATGTTAATGGAAGGAATGGGTTGCGTGTCCTAGAAAGTGGTCTACGTTACAGGAGAAGTAATGACCATAATAAGATTTTGGAATTGCAGAGAAAATACTTGACAGAACGGAGGAATTTCAGGGAAGTTAGTAGGAGGAGTGCAGGGCATCCAAGGACTGTTTGGATTATAAGTGCTATTAGTGCATGTGTTTCATTTTATTATCTCACATGCTCCAGTAAAGTTTGATGATATTGTTCGAATATGTGTTTACATCTAAGTTTGAGGTGAATGTAATTCCTCTACATTCTCTGTTCGCTATTGGTGTATTTACTCAGTTTCAATAGGTTCTATATGTATTAGTTGTTAGGCTCAGGAGGCACAGAATAGAAACTATATTTTATTATATATCAAAAGTACATTTCATTATTTTATAGAAATGCAAAAGAACAGTTTAATTGTTATAACTATCTAAACTGAAAAATATATTACAAATATAATAACCTCTACTGATTAACACATTAGTATTACTAAATAATTTGAAGGGGTTATCATGAAACAAAGTAGTATGTTGAACAACTCAAACTTCTCTCAAGCACTTGATGAATTTATTTGCTAGCTGATTTGAAGTTTTTTGTTTTAAAAGTCCATTATTATGACAGGTCTTAAATTTGTTTGCACTAAGCCTGTTACCTTGGAAAAGTTCAAATTTTAGTAATAAGTCTATTACTTTGACAGGTCTCAAATTTGAAGTTGTTTTATCCATGTTGCAATTTGAAAAAATCACCAAACTTTACTGATCAATATGAGTAGTCACCAACTATCACTCTAAGGTAACTTTGCATTATCCTTGAAAATAATTTATGAAATAACACACATTAGGTGCAATCAATACATTGTGGAGGAAGATGTACACATCAATTGTCCACCAATAATATTTGCAAAAAAATAATATCTAAAATAGCACACATTAGATACAACATTGTGGAATCACAAGGTATCAACAATCTATGAAGTCTCCACTTGAATCTACCACACATACACAAGATTCCCCGTTTGGTAGATGAGAGAGAAAAATTTCAAAAACATGATCTCCCTTATGGATTTATTGAACAAGAGGCAAAATATTTATCTCCATAGCCTCAAATAAGTAGAATACATTAGTAAGGACCAACACCATCATTAGCATCATAAACTGCATCTCCAATATTAGCAAAATCATTCTTCATGAGAAGTAGATTAACTACATCAATCTTTGTAACAATTGAATTCTTATCAAATATAATGAGTGGCATCTCAGAAATATCAACATTAACTATAGCTAATGTAGGCTCAATAATATCTAGATCACAATTAGAAGAATTACAAGGACTAACATCTTCACCATTATGAGCTATGCATTTTCACCATCACTAATAGATTGAACTCTCTTATAATATTTGGCTAACAAATCAACCTTGGATCTCCACCTAGAATGATCTATCCAACCAAAATTCATACACCTCATAGAATTTGAAGATGGATTTGATAGATAACAATGTTTGACATAATGAGTATGCAAACCTCATAATGTACAAGGGTGTAGGCCAAAGAAATTACTAGAAAGATGACCTTTACACCCACAATGGGAACAAATTTGGGCATGATTGGATATAGTACATTTTTTTGGTTGCTTTGAGTTTTGAGCCTCACAAGTATCACCAACAGAGATAGACTCAACATGAGATTTATTCATATGTCCCCCCGATACAAATTTTAAGGGTTTAGAATAATTTTGGGATGTAAAAGCAAAAAAAACCTTTGTAACCAAGACCACATTTTCCCCTATTTATTTTCTAAGATTCCCAAACTCTCACAATGGGTTTGGGTGAAGTAGAAAATTTTGACTCAATGGGTTTCTGATTTTTTGACTTTAGTTGATGGCATTTTTAGGCCATGGGCTTAGATGTACAACCTTTTTCCTTTTTGGCACTTAAGGACACACTAATTTTATTTGCTTTCTTTGTTGAAATACCTGAAAATGTTACATCTTGTTTAACCTTTTTTTATGTCTTTCTTCTATGCTTGAGCATTAGGTGTTTGATTGTGTGATCTATCTATCTCTTCTCATTATTGAGCATAAAATTTGCATAAAGGTAGGCTGAAATTGCCTCCAACACTTAGATATTTGAATAGTTTCTTCTATTTTGTTAATCTTAATCTGTAAAGATAAAAATCCATTTTGATACAAAGTAGACCCCATTATACAAGCTCAATCAATAATATTAAAATAACCTCACAAAGAATTATTTCTTTTTATCTCACAAAAACACTTTATCCTAGATAAATCAACACCTAATGTCTTCTTATCACTCTATAATTGATCAAAAGATCAAAAAATAGAGAAAATATCCACAAACATATCCTTTAAATAGAGGTTGTATTGTCCAATTATTTGAAAGAATATTTATTTTCACACAAAATTAATAAATATAGAGGATATGATTTCTATTGACACGTGTCCATAGTTGGAATGAATATTGGGATATTAGTTTGTTAACAAAACATAAATATCCTCTAAGAAATATTTTAAAAAATTACTATTCATGTATCTTTTATGCACAATAGCACCAATAATAAAAAGAATTTATATGACAGAAAAATTTGATGCATATGTAGAAATTCATGATGTCCTTACATTCATAGGCATGTGAAAAGTATTCCTTGATTTTTATTCAAGAAAGTTATCTCTGCTACACTTTTATTTTCAACATTTATATTTTTGGATGTCGTGACTTGCTTCAAATATCCTGTCATTCATCACTACCTTCCATCTTCCTATTGAAATCAATCTCATTTTCTAGCCTCTATTCTCTCTCAGATTTTACACATGATTCAATTATATGTGTTATCTAGGTCATCCTAACTGATATCCTAGAATGAGGTATATATAGGAGATAGTGATTCTTATTATTTATTCATCAGATTGTGAATTGTGTTCTCATTGGAGATATTTGTAGGTTTGCTCCTCCAAGTGACTTGTTATTCTTAGATATTATCAAGTACTTTTAGCATATTTCATATTACTCTAGTGCAATATTCATTCTTAAGACCCATAGGAAAGGCTACTAGTTGCTATCCAATTCCATATCAATCTATTATAGCTATTGGGTCAATTTGAGAGAGGTGATGCCAAAGGAAATATATATCACAAAAGCTATTTTTTGTGCATCCAACCACTCAAGACAACTCTAATCCTCTATGAACATACTAGTGGATTGTAATATGATGTCTTTGTTCAACAGAAAATTGGGAATAAAGAGAGGCCTACTCCCACTACATGACACCTGTTGATTAACAACGCTACTACTAATTACCATCCTTCCAACTCCTCCACCATGTTCACCAACACATAATATGCTTTGTTTTGCACATGAATTTCATACATAAATCTGTTGACAGTTATTTTTACTTCTTATCATTAATATTTAAATTATCTTTTGTATATTTTATGGTTTCTATATTTATGTCTAAATAAGTATTATGCTATTAAAATCTCTCCTATTCAATTTTTTACTTTTAACTTCAATGTCACTATATTCACATTTTTTTAAATTTCTAGTGTTAATTTTCTCATTAGCCACATTAGAAGACTTCCTTAATTCATTTCTCATTATTGTATTCTCATTTTTCACATTTGCATCTTCCATATTTATCTCTTCAATGTTCTCTTTTGTGTTTTTCTCTTCTACAAGCACCAAATTGGATGCTTCAACATTATTCATTTTTCAAATCATCTATATCCTAGGTTTTGTTATTTTTCCTCCTCATAATGTTCTTGCATTCCTTTAAGTTTAAAGATCTTCCTTTTTTATGTATATTTGATCTCATAATTACAACTTAATCTTGACAAAATTAATAAGAGATATCTAAATTTACAAATCCACTCCCTCAACACTCTAAAATAGTGATTGCACTTGAATTTCCATTTTATAAATTATTCTTGATGATTTTTATTTTTTTTAAATTGTGTTCTTGATTCCTTTCAAATATTATGTTTAGTCTTGATTCTTCTAAAAATGCTTCTTATGATTGAAATTTTTTTAAAATTGATCTTCTATGCTTTAATGTTATTTTTCTCAATAGTATTAAAAAAATTATAAAAATTTAATAAAATAATACTTGAAAAACATTTTAACATATATATATACACATTATTAGAAATAAAAGTATAGTACTTTACCAATGATTTACTTAGCTATTTAATAAAGATGACAAATAGATATATAAATAATGAGTACCTATTATCTAATGAGTATGTGTTATTAGACATATACTTATATAAAAATAAGTATCTACTTATCATAAATATCTATTAGGTTTAAATTTAAAACTCCACCACCAATAATTTTTTCTTTTTTTAAGCTTTAAAATCTAATCCCAGGCCTAAATTTCCTTCAAACATATGGTTGATGATTTTATTTTCAATATTTTTTCACAAAATAGAAACTCATATATATATGTGAGTGTTTTTGTGTATATTATATATACACATATGTATATATATGTGTGTATATACATATATACATGCACATATGTATATATATATGAGTATACATATATACATACATATGTATATATTTATGTATATAAATATATACATATACATATGTATATAGATATATACATATACATATGTATATATATGTGTGTATATACAAATATATATGTATATATACACATATATACACATGTGTATATATGTTTAGTTTATATAAATGTATCTATATACACATATATATAAATATAAATGTATATATATGTACTTGTATGTGTATGTATGTATATATGTATATGTGTGTATGTATTTATTTATATATGTATATATAACATAATTTTTATGTTTATTTATTATATTTAAATATAAAGTCTCATAAAATTGAAAGGAAATTTATTATTATTTAATAATTTCTTATTATATATGTTATGTGTGATCAATTTAGACATAATTATCTATATAGTACAAAAAATATATTCTAATTAGTTTAGGTCAAGTTATATGGATTGCATATTCAAACCAAATTTCAACATCATATTTATCTATCCAAAAAAAAATGAAAAATTATTTCATTTACTACATTTTTTTGCATGTTGTACATGTGCATATTTTGGTCTCTAACATATTTTTAAGAAAATATCACTTTTACTACATCCTTCATACAACAAAATTTTATAATGTATTAGAATAAATTACATATTTGAAAACTAAAAACAAAATTCTATATTTCATATTTCCATGTTATATTGATATTCTTTCTAGAAGTGTTTCAAATATTTACCCCAACAATAAAAAAATCTAATTTTTAGAAAGATGGTTTCCACCTTTTCGCCAAAATTAAGACACATTGTCTAAGGAGGTCTCCATGTCCACTACATATAACAACTCTTCCTTATGAATCTCTTGTATTTTCAAGGCCTTATTTGAAACAATATCCATTGAAATTGTAAAGGATTTCACACAAGAAGAATCTTTTACCTTTGATGATCTTGAATGGATCAATGAAATTCTCTAGAAGAGGAAAATGGTTATGAGTCCAATAGTAGAGTATTTCTCAAAAACATGCATCATTTCTTACTCAACTTCCTCCACTGAAGAAGGTCAAAGTTATATCTTTTATTTCCATTAATGCTTAGAGTACTAGATAAACTAAAATAATAACTCCTTTGAAGAATTCTTTATTTATAAACAAAGAATTGAAGTAGATACTCATCTCAGATGGAGAAAATGGATTATGGGAGTGTGTGACTTGAACTATTGGTTAGGCCGTGCAGATCAATTTTAGGATCTGCCATATAAAGATTCATCATGAAATGTGTCTCTGTCCCAATTTTCTTTCCAAAAATAGGAAGTTTAGAACCTGGGTAAAAGGCGAGCACTTTGTTGTGTTCCAAGAGAGTTATTTCTATAATCGAATCTGAATTAGGCTCCGTGAGATCCAGGTAATAGTAATAACATATCATAAGTCCAATTTATTACTTCAATTTTCCTTTCCTTTTCATAGTATGAAAATGCATGCATTTCCCTTGCATTTCAATAGGGTAAACTATCGGAGTAAAAGAAGGGGTCTAAAGAAGGAAAAAGGCCAGATCCTTCCTTTTTTACTCCACTTCTCCTTCTGAATAAACTATCCCTCATCCGAAAGATATTTCGAAGAATTACGCATAAGATCATTCTATGAATCTCATACCTCATTCTATAATTCGTACTTTGTTCAGATTTTGGACAGAGCTAACAGGCCAATCGAATTCATTAACGATTCACGAATTGGAAGTCGCCAAATATAAAACATTAGCTTCTCTACAATATCTTACATGTTTAATAGTATTGCCCTGGGCAATTTCAATTTCATTACAGAACGGTTTGGAATCTTGGGTTACAAATTGGTGGAATACTAGTCAATCGAAAAAAAAAATTGATTATTTACAAGAAGAAAGCATTGTAGACAAATTTGAGAAAATAAAAGAACTATTCCTGTTAGAAATAATGATGGAAGATTATTCGGAACCGCATTCAGAAGATATTCATGTAGAGATGTAAAAAAAAATGATCCAATTGGTCAAAATATATAATCAAGATTGTATCCAAGTTATCTCATATTTATTAGGAAATATAATAAGTTTTGTTGTTCTAATTGTTTGTCTCATTCTGGGTAAGAAGAGACTTGGCATTCTCAATTCTTGGATCCAAGAAGTCTTCTATAGCTTAAGTGATACAATGAAAGCTTTTTCTATTCTTTTAGCAAGCGATCTATGTATTGGGTTTCATTCGCCCCATGGTTGGGAACTGATCATTAATTTAATCTTCGAAAATTATGGATTTTCCCATAACGAACGAATAATATATGTTCTTGTTTCAACTTTTCCAATCATCTTAGACACAATTTTCAAATATTGGATCTTCCATCGTTTGAATCGTGTATCTCCTTCACTTGTAGTAATTTATCACTCAATGAGTGAATAACAAATGGTCCCCACCTTTTTGACTTTTTTTAGGGCGATACTTCTTATTTTTTAGCTTTAGGTTTAATATAGTAGCAGAATTGCAGGCAGGTAACTATGATAGTTACCTACTACTATTTATTTTAAATAAAAGAATTGTAACAAAAATTGAACCATGCAAAATAGAAAAACTTATGATGACTGGGTGAAAAAGTGGATAACTCAATCAATATCCATCTTAATAATGATTGATGTAATGACTTGGGCATCTATTGCAAATGCATATCCCATTTTTGCACAGCAAGGTTATGAAAATCCTCGAGAAGCAACTGGACGTATTGTATGTGCCAATTGTCATTTGGCTAAAAAACCTGTGGAGATTGAAGTTCCACGGTCCATGCTTCCTGATACCGTTTTTGAAGCAGTTGTTAAAATACCCTATGATAAGCAAATAAAACAAGTTCTTGCTAATGGTAAGAAAGGAACCTTAAATGTAGGAGTTGTTCTTATTTTACCCAAAGGTTTTGAATTAGCTCCTCTAGATTGTATTTATCCTGAGATTAAGGAAAAAATAGGTGATCTTTATTTTCAGAACTATCGTCCCAATCAAAAAAATATTCTAATAATAGGTCCTGTTCCTAGTCAAAAATATAGTGAAATTGTGTTTCCCATCCTTTCACCAAATACCGCTACTAATAAAGAAGCTCACTTCTTGAAATATCCCATATATGTGGGTGGTAATAGAAGAAGAGGACAAATTTATCCCGATGGTAGCAAAAGCAACAATACAGTCTACAGCGCTTGAGCAACGGGTAAAGTAAGTAAAATTGCATGTAAAGAAAAGGGTGGATATCAAATAACTATTAATAATCCATCAGACAGTCGACAAGTGGTTGAATTTGTACCTTCGGGACCGGAACTTCTTGTTTCAGAAGGCGAATTCATCAAGGTGGATCAGTCGTTAACGAATAACCCTAATGTAGGTGGATTTGGTCAAGAAAATGTAGAAATAGTACTTCAAGATCCTTTACGTGTTCAAGGTCTTTTATTATTCTTAGCATCTATCATTTTAGCATAGATATTTTTGGTTCTTAAGAAGAAACAATTTGAGAAAGTTCAATTGGTCGAAATGAAATTTTTAGGTCAATTATATAAATAAAAATTGCAACAATAAAGTCATACTTCTTCAGAGCCCTTTATTAATGTGCATCTTTAATAATGAGTGATTCTGAAACAAACTTGCTAAACAGTTAGTTCCCTAGTTCTGCGCGACATTACATATTATATAAATGTTATCTTTTCTCACCTTGATTTATCATATTCAAAACAAATAAATAGAAGGAAGGAGAGAATTCAGTAACCTTGGCTTATTATTTTCGCTTATTTTATCACTTATCCTACTCCTGGAAAAACTAAAAAAAATTCCATTTCTCCTTAGTAAAGATAAGACCTTACCTTCCTTTGTGTTCAAAGAAGGATAAGATCTTATCTTTATTTATTCATTTTTTACATTTTTGATTTTTGGTTTCATAAGATTTCTTGATAAGCTCTCTTATAAACTCTGCATCGCAAGATCTTACACGGAAGATTCTAATCCCAAGTAAGACCCATAAAAAAAAAAACCTATTAAACCAATAACGATAATACCAGTAAAAGTACCTATCAACCAAAGAGGGATCCTTCCGGCGGCCATTTGTATTACCTCCTTGCACATTTTAAATAGTCATGCTCAATATAATAATACATCGAAGTATTGGATTTCTGCAAATAAGAAAAGAAAGTCTTCTCACTGTTCCTAATTGAAAAAGTAATTAAAGAATAGAACAGTAGGTACAAAAATAAGTAACAACCCCCAATAGAGGCTGGTACGATTCAAATTCAACATTTTGTTCATTCGGGTTTGATTGTGTCATAAATAGCTCCGTGATTTAGTTTATATAAATTTTATCGTTGTATGAACTGCATTGCTAATATTGATCCCAAGAAAAAAACCGAAGGTACAGCTAGCCCATGAACGGCCAACCATCTAACTGTAAAAATCGGATAGGTTCTATCTATAGTCATTAATACCTCCTAAAAAGATCTAGATCTAGTAAATTCATCGAGTTGCTCTAATGAATTGAAATGGCTAGTTACTAATGGAACCTCTTGTCGACTTTCTGTGAAATACTCATTTGGCCGAGGGCTCCTGAATACATCATAAGCTAAACCCATACTAACAAATAACCAACTTGCAATGAATAGAGAAGGTATAGTAATGCTATGGATAACCCAGTATCGAATACTAGTAATAATGTCAACAAAAGCGTGTTCTCCCGTATTCCCAGACATGCTAAGCTCCCTATATTATTGTAAAATCAAGGGTAAATTGATCCCATGAAAGAAAGAGATCAGGAAATGGAAAACTACTGATATCTTCTACAATCCTTGTTTGATTGTCAATATGATACCAAGGGTATATTTGAAGTATACTAAGTATAGCTAGCCTTCTTCTAACATAGCAATATAATTTTGCTTAATATGAAAAGGGAGTAGGATAGAACGATTCTGCTACTGCCAGTTACTCCAGCTCTGTTTGATCAACTTAATTCATTTTCTTTTTTTTGCTTTCTTTTCACTGAACAGAAATGAAAGAATTTTGCATATTTCAATTTCATAATAGCTTCCGCAAGGAATCCTGTCTCTCTATTGCAACAATTAGATATACGGATCATAGGGAAGTTCATTTCATTTGAGCAAATAATTGTAATGGCTCTCACTTCCACAGTTTACTTTATCGTTAGAATACATTCATGTTGTTTTAAGAAGAAGATCAAGGAGTATCATTCATTATAAATGCAACTTATCCAAAATATTATACTGTTTCTTTCTCTATTTTGTTTTAATATTATTTATATCGTGTATTTACAATAGTATAGCGAATATAAGTTATGCCATGAACTTAATGACTTCTATAGCACTTTGAATGTGAATGACCGTCCTCTTATGAATAAAAAGGAATCGATGAATAGTGGAATATTATCTTGATCAAATAGTAACATAGTGACTATTCCTATTTTGTTTTACAAGAAAGAAAGGATAGCAGGGTTGAATTAAATTCTTTTCCTTAAAATGAAAAAGGTATATGGAAAAAGTGAATCCATTTATTATATAGCGTACAGTTCTTTTTTACTATGCTTGGCTGTAGCAAAAAAAAATTTCGTTCTAAAGACTGGTAGAGATAATGTAAGGTTATCTAATCAGAATCATTGTGAAATTCATCTCATACTTAGTAATAGACTATTAAGTACGATAATTTGTGAAATTACAATTGGTATTCATTTTATTTATGGCTTGTTCAATCAATTGGGGGGATTGAATTTTCACTTTTTTTATTTTCTGAAAAAAATACTCTATGTTTTTTCACAACATTAACAATTGTTAGATATTCAATTCTAAATTGGTATCTATTTGTTTAGATGATTTTTTCTTTCTATTCCTAGATCAAAATTGAGGTAATTGCCTAACAAAAATACGTATCAATCATTGTTTTTTTTTCATTGATTCCTTCCATGCTTACTATAATTAGTTATTTTGGTTTTTTATTAGCTTTGCTTATTTTCACCTCAATCCTATTCATCGGGTTAAGCAGTATACAACTTATTTGAAATAAATAAAACCCTAAATAGGAATTGAGATTCTGATTCAATTTGAGGTACTATGTAGATTAGCTATGAATCCTTACCTATTCTTTTTTAATAAAAAAAAATATGATTGAAGTTCTGTTATCCAGAATTGTGTTAGGTATAATTCCTATAACTTTGGTTGGATTATTTGTAACTACATATTTACAGTGCCAATGTGGTGATCAATTGGATATTTGATTTAGGACCATATTATGGTATGAACGGGCCTCCTACTAATTCTGAGGGGTCAGATCCCATTAGCTTTTTTAGTTTAAGTGACAAGAAGATCGGATAAAATAAAAAAAGAAGGATCTCGCTCTGTAGGATTTGAACCTACAACATCAGGTTTTGGAGACCTACATTCTACCAAGCTGAACTAAGAGCAAAAAAGAAGGATCATGCTCTATAGGATTTGAACCTACGACATCAGGTTTTGGAGACCTACGTTCTACCAAACTGAACTAAGAGTGCTTTTTCTTTTCTTTGTATAGGAGGAAGAGAAATAGGTAGGGATGACAGGATTTGAACCTGCGACATTTTGTACCCAAAACAAACGCGCTACCAAGCTGGGCTACATCCCTTTTAATCGTGAGTATTTTTATTCGATATTTTATATTACAATAAAATTTATTTTGCTTTCCACATTTATCCACTTTGATTCCCATTTGGTTTCATGAATAGACTGTATACACGGAAGATATCATCTCTAAGATGTCTATTTATTGACAGTACTTGATTAATATCACATGTTTTGTTCCATAAAAAAAGCTTGTAGAAATATTTGTTTACAGTTTCTTAAGGGACTCATAAACTACAGTTGTAGTTGACCATATAATATATTCATCACGATTGAGAAGGAGAACTTATGAACAATGCAAGATATAAAAACATATCTTTCCACAGCGCTTGTGTTAGCTACTTTATGGTTGGGATTTTTAGCTGGTTTATTAATTGAGATAAATCATTTTTTCCCAGATGCCCTGACTTTTCCCTTTTTTTCATTTTAATTTTCCTCTCCTGCAAACCCGAAAGAAAAAAAAATGATGTTAGATTAGAAAATAAATTAGATTCAATCTCTTTAGAATTCAAGGGGGGTCAAGTTAGAATAAGACAAAATAGAAATCTAGATCCAAAAGTTCCTTCCACCAAATAGTAAACTACTGAAAACTCTTAATTAAAGATTTTATTACTTAATTCCATTCTCGTAATAAAATCTTTAATCATTGTTCGACAACTTCTATCCCTTTCTCTTTCTTCTCTTTTTTCCAAATTGAAAAGAAAAGAAGTAGATACAATATCCAAAGTAAGTTATATGGCCAAGGGTGGAAATGTAAGAGTAACAATTACTTTAGAATGTACTAGTTGTACTCAAGATAGTGTTGATAAAAAATTGCCGGGTATTTCGAGATATACGACTCGAAAAAATCGCCGCAATACTCCTCTTTGATTGGAATTAAAGAAATTTTATCGTTATTGTTACAAGCATACCGTTCACGAAGAAATAAAAAAATAGATTGAATCTATAAAAATAGGAATCTACCATTCCTACCCAGATAGAGAAATATATCAAAGATATTTCTCTTTCTTTGTATTTTCAAAAAATATGTCACTGTCAATATTTCTTTTCGAAATATTTTCAAAAACTGGTATTTGAAAGGTTCATAAAACAAACTATGAATAAAATGAAACCATCTTTTTGGAATACATCTAAATCATCTTTTTATAATACATCTAAATCATCTTTTCATAAAACATCTAAGCCATATTTTGAAATACATCTAAGCCATCTTTTCGGAATGCATCTAAGCCATCTTTTCGAAATGCATCTAAGTCATCTTTTCGGAATGCATCTAAGCGATTTTCTCCAAATCAGAAGGTCCTTTTGAAAATGTTTATCGCCAATTCAGCCTCGAGAGCAAATGGATTATAAAAATATTAGCTTAATGAATCGATTTATTAGCGAGCAAGGACAAATACTATCTCGTCGAACGAATCGATTAGCGTTGAAACAAAAACGTTTAATAGCTAAAGCTATTAAACAAGCTCGTATTCTATCTTTGATACCTTTTCTTTCTTTAAAATGAAAAGAAATTAGAGCTTAAGAAATAAACTTGCTCCTACATTGAATCGGAGCTCGGATATCTGACAAAGATAGCGCAGATTTCTTTTCTTTCTTTTTTATAAATGAAAATAATTAGAATAAAAATAGAATTATCCAAGTGGATTTTTTCATCCCGAATTCATTTTCGTATTGTCTCTAGTTTCTCGGAGAATTTCTTCGAGAGATTGGGGTTTACTATGTCATAATACAAGAATATTTTCTAAGATCATAGAGAAGCAATTATTATTTAATACAGCTATTTGTGCAAGTGTTCTATGATTTGTAAACAACTGCCTTTTGTATAAAAAATGTATAAATTGATTATAGGAGACTCCATTAGCACGGGATGCTGCATTAATTCGAGTAATCCACAAACGACGAAAATCTCTCTTCCGCTTAATTCTATCTCGGTGAGCAGAAACTAAGGCTCTCATCTTTTGTTGGTTAGCAGTCCTAAAAAGTTTTGAATGGGCTCCCCGAGAGCCTGATACAAATTCGAGAATCTTTTTTTGACGGTTTTTAGCTATATATCCACATTTAACTCTGGTCATTGAAGTTGATTCTTCATAAATGAAAAATCTATTTTTTGATCAATCATTTTTTTTTTTTTTATTAAGAATAAAACTGATTGTTCTAATGTATAAAATAGAGATTCCAATGGCTTTTGCTACTGTAACCTTCCCAACCATAATTCTTTTCAATTAGGTACCTTCCAAGTAGGCAAGGGATCGGACCTTGCATTTAAGTAAGAAAAAAAATAGAATATATATATGTATATATATATTATGGATTTCTTCGTTTCTATGGTTCTTTTTCTAATGGTAAGGTCCTCTCTATACGCCAGAGCCATAAGATATAAGATGAGTATTTGGTAACTTGTATAGATTACCATTTTCAGCTCTACTCTCCCCCCCTCCTGAATTATAAAGTAATAAATACTCTCATGATAAGATTTATAGATACAGTAACGACATGTAATTGTGAGAGTTGGCAAGGTAGCTGACCTTTTGTCCGTTCTCGCAGCAATAAAAACATATTTATGTTTTTTCAATTTGTGTTATTTCCTCGCTCAATGAATTGATGACCATTCGCTACCCATGAGGAAGTGCTTTTCATCCCACATCAAGGTGATTGGATTTGCACCAATCGAAACCATAAATTTCATCCCTGGTAAGAGTAGATGATAGATCTTTACTTTTTAACAGAAGGAAAGTTCTTCTTACTTCTTGTTAGAGCAATTTCCTGGTCTGTTTCAGCTTCTGATCCAAAGGAGTCGCACATACACCCTAGCACATACTCCTTTACGCTAAGGACATCCTCGAAGAGCAAGAGATTTTGTTCTATTTTCTATTGGTTGTCTCACGTTTCTTATAAGTTGTTGAATAGTCAACACTTTGCATTATATTTGAAATTGAATGGTTCGGATTCATCCTAACCAACTATATAGAAAGTATAAACTATAGAAAGTAGAAACTGTATAAATAAATTTGAGAAAATCATTCTTTAAAGAGAGACAATGGCATATTATAAATGTTGAGATAAATGCCATGCTATAAATGGTCCCAATTTAATAATTATTCTTTATTTAACTAAAGGAGTTAATATTTAATATGATTAAATAAGGAATTTCATTTAATGGTAGAAATAACTAGCTTGGGAAGTAATTCAGGGATTCGATAATCAAGAAAATGAAAATTATCTGAATTAACAGAAGTAAATGATCTTTACGAAAAAACTATTTATGATAGAAAAAGAGAGTCATCTATATAAATGTTATTATGTCATCTATAGAAATATTGTTATGATAGAAAAAGAGAGTCATCTATATAAATGTTATTATGTCATCTATAGAAATATTGTTATGTCATCTATAGAAATATTGTTATGATGGAAAAAGAGAGTCATCTATATAATGTTGTTATGATAGAAAAAGAGAGTCATCTATAGAAATGTTTTTTATGATAGAAAAAGAGAATCATCTTATATAATGTTGTTATGTCATCTATAGAAATGTTGTTATGATAGAAAAACACATTAATGCAGATAATGTTGTCCTATTACGAGGGATAATTCCATTAATTTGAAAAAATTTGGGTTGCCAAACTGGTCATGGTCATGCTATACTCTAGAATGACCAAGCATTATCGGTTTGTTTGAATTTCTTTTGAACTTTGGGTACGCTGGTCTATATTAGGTATTATAGAGAGGGTTTCATTCTCTTTTTTTGAAGAATCAATACTAACAATGGTCAAAATATTGACTTGACTCATATTTTTGTTTCCCAGGAGATTCATGCAGCAGAAGATCCTGAATTTGAGACTTTTTATACAAAAAATATTCTTTTGAACAAAGGTATTCATTCTTGGATGGCGGCTCAGGATCAACCTCATGAAAAATTTATATTCCCTGAGGAGGTTCTACCCATTGGAAACCGTGCTTAATGGAACTCTACTGATTATTCTATTCTACTTTCTGATTCAAAAAAAACAAGAGTCGATATTACATATGATCAAATATATAATCAATTCTAGAATTTCTCACCAATTAATTTATAAAAAACGGGAGGTTTACTTATGCTAACTGCTTTAGCTGCTTTTGTATTGTCGTGGATAGAGAGAGGTGCTCCGGTAATATTGTTTGGATTCTATTACGGTTTCTTAGTGACATTGCCAATTGGTCCAACTCAGATGTATTATGTCAGGTCCATATTACTGCAAGATCAAATAGTTGACAGGAATAATAATAATAAAATAATTCCTATGGGAAAATTGATTCTTAGTGGTTCTTTTGTGGGTCAATTTATAGTCTTTTCATCGATTTATCTTTCCCCTATTTATAGGGCGTTATTTAAACCCCACACGATGACTCTAATGTTTGTGCCAGTCTTCTTATTTCTTTTGATTAGAATACTCTTCTCCAATCTATTGTTCCCTTGGATTAGCAATCCTGCAATAGATTTTTTTCTTGGAGTAGCTCTCCAATTGTTGAATCCTACCCTTTTTGGTAAATTTGTGTTTCCGAGATTAGTGAACATGATGTTATTTAGGTATAGCGGCAACCTCTTATTTCTGCTAAGTACCACAGGTAGATGGTTCAGTGGTCAGGTTCTATTTATCAAAATGACAAAAATCTTATGTTCACGTGTCGAACGGAATACCCCTTTAAAATTAGGAAAGAAAAAGCATCTGTTCAATTTTCACTTTTCAAGTTATTTTCTTTGGTTACTTTATGCTGACATGTTATGGGAGAAGTCCATCATTGGTCCTGACCAAATGGTATGACCAAAGATCCTTTATTCAGGGTCCTCTAGAAGAGATAGAACAGGACACGGAAGAATATAGCGCTAAGAAGAAGAAATTTTACGACGGACAGAAAACGTTAACAGATAGAATGAATAGAATGAAGAAAAAAGCTTCCAAGAGAAAGAAATCTCCTAAAAAAGTTGGTATTAATGAACCCATTTCTATTTCTTCTCTTTCTAAGAAATTAATCAGAGTTTTGTCATTAAAAGACTTGGATCAGGACACTGAAACAGAATCAGTTTTGTCCAACATGTTGGTAAAACCATGGCCATTAATATTTTTTGATTCTAATCGATTCAACGTTCCCCAATGATATGTTGGTGTAGGGAATTTCATTCTTCGTGGTCTAGTCAAGAATCAGGTCGCTGAATATTTCTTTGATGTTTGTCTCAGTGACGGGCACCAAAGAACTTCTTTCATAGCTCCACCCAGTATGTCTTTCTTTGCCAAAATGGTAAACTTGGGCGATCAAAGTCTTGATCCAAATAAAAATGCCATTGATGAATGGCTAGTTACAAAACTAGAGAGAAGATATTATTTAGCTAAAGAGCTTGAAGACCGAGTGAGAGCTCTAAGCAATCGATCCCCTCTTGTAGATGTAATCGAAAAAAGAATAATATTTTCGAAAACTGGAAATGGAAAGCCCCTTTCAGAAGTACATGATCCTTTACTGAGCGAGCCATTCGGTGGATTGATGATTCAATTTAAATCACCATGGATGTTACCACCAGATGACTCTACCGAGCGATTGCAAAAGAATCAAAAATGGCAATCGAACAACCATGATTCTACCAACCAACTGGGTCGAATTTCATTAATTCGACCAGAAAATAAGAATAAACTCGTTCATCGAAATGAGAAAATAAAAATTATTTTCAAATGGTGGCTCAATAGAATTCATTTATTCTTATTAGAAGAACAACAAACACAGAGATTCTTGGATGAAGCTACATTGGAAGATCTATTAACAAGATTTGAATCTATCTATCCGAAAGATTCATTGGAATATGTGTTGAAAAAATTGGCCCCAGCGTATCTAAACACAAAAATAGAAAGGGGAATCGCTTCTTGTGATAAAAGAGTCTTTATTAATTTCTTACTGCACCTTTTCATTGAAACCACAGGTCCGAAATGGGAATTGCTTCCAAGTGTTGTTCCTACAGAACAGGCTTTGCTTTATGAGCGATTCTTTTTAGTGAATTCAAATGAACTACCAGATTCTCCTATATCTATGCATGTTCAAAAAATTCCTAAAGAGATTTCAAACCAGGATCTTCCTTCCAAAAAAGAAGGTGCTGGAAGTAAAAATCTGAAAAATATTGATCAAGATTATGAAGATGTTTTTGTTCTTTATTCCAAATTCATGGAATTCAAGCAAAAACCAATTGTTAATGATTATGAACCTCGAATTCAAGACTTTAATCGATTTATTGTGCCTAAATGGGCCGCCACCATAGTATCGAGTGTTTATGATACAATGGCTCTCAAAGATTGTCTCGAACTTCGTCCAAAAAGAGTGCGATAGTTAATAGTTATAAAGCCCTTTGAAAAAATAAAAGAAATTGAACAAAATGAACAAAAAAAGAAGGAGGAATCTTATTTTTTGAAAGGATTCTTACAATGGTTCAAAGAGGAAAGAAGCGGAGTTTCAAGAAGGAACTCAAGAACAAAACGTATCGAACGAGGAAGAGGGGGATGCAGAGGAGGACCTCGTAACTAAAGATATACATGTCTTTAGTTATCCATATGAAGGAGATTTTCATAGATGTTTAGTTAAAGGAGCCATCCATTTTCAGAGATGTAAAGTTTCAATCTTGAGCCATTGGATACCTCGACCACAGTCTAGTCTTTTCGTGAGACTAGAGGAGATGATTCAAAAGCTAGATGGCAAACCCAATCCTAAGAGCTTAGATGTTAAAGAAAAAGAAAACGATCTTATGACTTCAATACTGGGAAGATATTTTGAGAAATATTTAGAAAGGAAAGAGAAAAGGGAAGAAGATCGACGTCGCCAAATACAACAGGGCTTCAATTGGGAATTGCTTCACTATCTAAGAGCTGGTGTCTTATTCACTCATACATATCTTAGAAAATGACTCTATTTCCCTCCATTGATAATAGTTAAAAATCTTGGTCGTATTTTATTATTTCAGGCTCCCGAATGGGAGCAAGATTGGTGCAACTTGAATAAGGAATTTTATATCAAATGCAATTATGATGGATATGAATTGATAGATATTGATGTTCCTAAAGATTGGGTCAAAGATTATGTGAAAGAGGGTATTCAAATCAAGATTGTGTATCCTTTTCGCTTGAGACCTTGGTATGAAGCTAGCCCTCAATCTACTAACACTGATAAAAAAACAACTAGTTTCTTATCTCTGTATGGGACAAAAAATGAATTACCTTTCGAAAATCCGACAAAAGTGTCGTCCTTTTGGCAACCCATTGGCGAATTGATTTTCAATTATACGTCCCATCGGGAAAAAGTTATTATCGAGAGGATAAACCCTATTATCGAATGGATGAAACCTATTATCCAATGGATAGAACTGCTTTGCTCACAAAAGACCATAAAGATAAACATTCGACCAGATATTGAGAGTACAAAAAAAAATGATCAACTTCCCATAATAGTTCGGACCAGGCCAACGTCAAATATTAAATTCTCTTTATAAATTGTACAAGATCCATTAGAACCATTTTCAATGCAGGTCGAACCAGATCTAGATTTGGAAGATACAGAGGATTGGATAACCACAATGCATGATCGAATCAAGTAGATGAATGAAGAGTATCCGGTGAATTTAGAGATTTATAAAAAGTTGCAAGTTGATTTTAAAAACAAAATGGATCAGCCTTCTCCTGACATAAAATCAAGATTCAAAAAAGAGTTGGTTTGAATCAAAATTTGGGGTTCTATCTTCCAAAAGAAGAGCGTTCGATTCATTAGGAAGAAACTACCCTATTTTATGAAATTTCTTTATTTTAGGACGAAACTATCAGTTATTGATCTTAAAATAAGCATTTTCAATCTGATCGAGTCTAGTTTCCAACTTTACATGCAATTGATGATAAAAATTGAACCAATTCAAAAACTATTCAATAGAAATAGAATTATCCACCCAATTATCAAAAAAGATGCAAAATATATTTCTCAAGCATATGTTTTTCATAAAATTTGGAAACAAATGAGATCCATGAAGGGATCTTATGCAAAGGATTTATTAGAATCAAAAGAATCGATTCCTTTAATCAAAAAAAATGTCAAAGAATTTTTAGATTTGCAAGGTATATTAGATTGTCAAAATCCCCAGGATTTAACGGTGAAACATTGGAAACGATGGTTAAAATGGTGTTCTGGCTACAAAATAGCGCCGCAGAAAAAGAAAAATCGAATTAGTAACCGATTGGGATGGAGTGAATTTGCATCTTTTTTGGGAGAAGAAGAATTTGCGTCTCTTCTAAGACGGCTACAAAATAGGATCAAACGTCATAGATATGAACTTTTAGCGTACAATTACTTGGATGATATGAAAGAGGATAATCACGGACCCGCGGTCCAATATATCTCGGAACCAGATCATCAAGCTATTGCCAAATTTCAAAAAATGAAGGATCCTTATTATTCCAAAAAGAAGAAGAATTACAATTCTTCTAAGAGAAAAAAGAACCCCGATTTTGCCAAGAAGAAGAATTACGATTCTTCTAAGAGAAAACAGAACCCCGATTCTGCCAAGAAGAAAAAGATAAAGAGTTTGGATCCTGCGACAACTAAAAAAAATTTGTATTATTACTTCCAATTCTGGTTGTTCCCAGATATCAGAATAAAGGTCAATAATGCCAAAAGACTTGATAACCTTTATCCTCCGGATATACTAAGGAAACAGATTAGGCTAATGTGGGAGTTTAAAGAACTTGAAATAGACAAGGACTTTGATGTGGATGCTTTTGTGATGCAAAGTCTCAAGGAAAAGTGGAAAAAAGGCAAAGGAAAGTCGCAGCAATCCAAAAGCTTAAAGAGGAGAAAAAGAAATGTAAGCAAGAAAGAGAAAAGATGAAAAAAGATAGATTACAAAAGCTCGAATCGGCAACTTCTCCAGAAGAAGTTAAAAACCTCAAAAAAGCATTCAAGATAGAAGATCAACAAAAGCGTTGGCAAAGGGCAGAAGAATTAAAAAGCCAATGGGAAGAACATAAGAAAGAAATGAAAGCTCGGGAGCTTGAAAGACAGGCTGCTCGACAAGCTGAAAAGCTCAGAATCCAAAAAGAAATAGAGCGATGACAAAAGCTTAGACAAAACCATGGTAAATCTAATCGTAAATCTAAAATTAAAAATAGAATAAATGATTTTCTAGTTCGAGACTTTAGCAATATATATCGTTCTCAAAAAAGTCTTGAGAAGATAAATACACAAAAAGAACAACTACGAATAGAGCTAAAAAGGCTCATTTTGTAACGAGATGCTAAGATAAATGCCAAAGGTGATAAGAATGTGTGGGATAAAGTTAAATCAAAATTGGATTCTGGACTGAATAATAAGAGAAAAGAGAGGTTTCTAACACAAGAAACCAAGAAGAACCCCAAAGAACCGAAGAAAGAAAAAGACCCAAAAATACAAAGCCTGAAGGAGAGAAAACGCCTTGAAAGAGAAGGCAAAAGAATGGAAAAACTCCAAAAAGATATTAATACTAAGCAAGTAGATACACCAAAGAAAAAAATAGAGAAATTGCCATATCCAGAAATGGCGAAATTTTTTCTTGTTTGGAAAAGAAAATACAAGCTCGAAAAACTGCCACTAGCTACTTGGCTTTCTAAGAGAAGAAATGCAGTTCGTTTCTTAGATCAAAAGAAATTAGGCAACCAGGCCAATGTAGCCGAACTCACTCTACCATATTTGGAGAATGGAGAACTTGACTTGGAATTATTGGAGATTATGTTGTATCTTAAGAGTTACTTCAAGAAGAACAAGAATGATTTTTTCAGAATTTTTGGCGATAAGCATAGACGATCTATACCACTTCTACTGGGGTACTTTAATGACCGATTCTTGATCTACAAGATTGTGAGTCTCTTCCTAAAAATAAAGAGGAAAAGAAAAGATGTAAATCTTTTTGATAGATCTGAACGAAGAAAAAGAAAAACTATTGAAAATTTCAATGAGAAAATTTTAAGTTCTTTCATTTTCGAAGATATTTTTCTTCCAAGACGTCATAGAGAATTTCGAATTTTGAATATTTTGAATCTAGAAAATCATTTAGATGAAAGTACAGAATTAAATAGTAAAGAGATACCAAATGACGAAGGTCTCATGGGAAAAGATGAACATCTCATCATAGATACAAGGCAAAAGATAAGACGTTTTCTTTGGCCTCGTTATCAATTAGAAGATCTTATTTGCATGAATAGATATTGGTGGAATACGAATAATGGTAGTCAATCTGCTATGTTGATGGTCCGGACGTATCCCAAAATAGATCATTGGTCACATATTCAAAATAGTTTGAATCTTATAAAAGATGGTTTTGTTTCAATTCTTTAAGATCTGCGAAATCATACCAAAAGTGTCTTGGGTAGGAGACATTCGCTAGTTTTTGCACGAAATGAAACTATGAATGAGGTAAAGGAGTCAAAAACGGACTCTTTTTGTACAATAAGTTTGTCTTTTCCTTCTGACGGCTCCCTATGTGATGAACTTCTTACAAATCTGAGAAAATCTCTAAGTTCCCTTAGAGAGAAACTCGAAGAGCTTAGAGCTAAGCTTATAAAGCTTAAAGAAAAGTTTCTAAAGGAACTTAGAGAGAAACTCAGAGAGCTTAGAGCTAAGCTTATAAAGCTTAAAGAAAAGTTTCTAAAGGAACTTAGAGAGAAACTCGGAGAGCTTAGAGCTAAGCTTATAAAGCTTAAAGAAAAGTTTCTAAAGGAACTTAGAAAGAAGTTTCGAAACTTAGAGCTAAGTTTCGAAAGGAACTTAGAGAGAAAGTTGGAGAGCTTAGAGATGAGCTTATAAAGCTTAAAATGAAAGTCCTCGAACTTAAAGAGGAGTTTCTCTTGTTTCTCTTTCTAAAGAGAGAATATCTGAGAAAATCTCTAAGAGAATTTGGAGAGAAAGTTGGAGAGCTTAGAGAGAAGTATCCTTTTCCAAAGATAAAGGGAAGCAAATTTTTGTTTGGAAAACGTAATGGCAAGAAATAAAAAATTGAGGGCCCATAATTTTTTATATGGGCCCTCTCTATTCCTGTGTGGATAAAGTCTACATCTAATAGATATTTTCTTGGGAAACGATTTTAAATATTTTTTTAAAAAGAAAAAATAGTGATAATATTTACGAAGTTACTTTGCCAAATTTCTTTTAATGATTGATGTTGTTTCTCCGCTACGGGAGATGTATTATTTGTACATTCTCGTAGCTTTGGAACAAATAAGAATATATTAATGTTTACCATTCATTTTGGAGCAGTAGGATTTGAACCCATGACCTCCACCACCCCAAGATGGCACACTACCAAACTGCGCCATACTCCGTTATAACGACCAACATCGCAATTCTCTATTTAAATGGAAATTTGGACATTGAATAGAGAAAGTACTCTTCTCTCAATATTAGCATTGACAATCTCAGGAAGATAATCTAATATAGTGACTAAACAATACTAAAATGCTAAGCCTCCATGGTGAAATTGGTAGACACGCTGCTCTTAGGAAGCAGTGCTAGAGCATCTCGGTTCGAATCCGAGTGGCGGCATTCTTGTTAATAAGATACTATGGGTTCAATCCCTTCCATATAAATTACTTATATATATATATATATTACTTATGGAGTGCCTATATAGGCAATTACTATCATTGTTCGATCTATGTCAATATGATCGATGACATATCAATCGATTTTATCTTTCTCTTACGAATCCTATTTAAAATAAAATGAATAAATGGGTTTATTATGATATTTATAACTCTAGAACATATATCGTCTCATGTCTCTTTTTCTCTTACTTTTGTTGTCACTCTCATTTATTGGGGAACCTTAGTTTATAAAAGTCAAGAACTAAGTAATTCGGGAGGAAAGGGCATGATATTTACATGTATTTATATAACGGGAGTATTAGTTACTCGTTCGCTCTATTCGGGACATTTACCATTAAATAATTTGTATGAGTCATTCATGTTCCTTTCATAGACTTCCTCCATGATTCATATAGCTATAGAAGCACGGGGCCAGGATGTTTGGCGGTTAGGTGCAATCACCGCGCCAAGTGCCATGTTAACTCATGGTTTTGCTACTTTAGGTCTTCCGGATAAAATGCAGCAATCTGCAATGTTAGTACCCACTTTACAATCTCATTGGTTAATGATGCATGTAAGTATGATATTGCTCAGTTATGCAACTCTTTTATGTGGATCCCTATCATCGATAGCTTTTTTGGTCATTATGTCCCAAATAAATCAAAAGATTCTTCTTAATGTGAAGAATTCCTTTTTATTCAAAAAAAATTGGTATTCACACGACCAAGAAAAAAAGGAATTGAAAAATTCTTTTTGCTTTCCATTTATAAATTATCGGAAATGGGTATTTACTCACCAATTAGACCAATTGAGTTATCGTGCCATTGGTCTAGGATTTTCTCTTTTAACTATAGGTATACTTTCCGGGGCAGTATGGGCCAACGAAGCATGGGGATCTTATTGGAGCTGGGATCCAAAAGAGACTTGGGCACTAATCACTTGGATTATATTTGCAATTTATCTACATACCAGAATAAACAGGGGTTGGAAAGGAGAAAAATCGGCAATTGTTGCTTCTCTAGGATTTATTCTAGTTTGGACCTGCTACTTAGGGGTTGATCTATTAGGAATAGGGTTACACAGCTATGGATGGTTTATTTAGTAGTTAAAAATTGCAAAAAAAGATAAATTTTTATTTAATACAGCAAATCTATGTGATTAAATCAAATTAAATCAACAGGGAGCTCATCCAAGTTGTTTCAAAGGGTGTCATAGAAAATTCGGAATCCCGCGAACTTTCTTCGAATCATAGCTCATAGCTATGGGTCTTTACCCCTAGTTGAATTTATATCTTTTAAATCTTTAATATGGTACTTCTTCTATTTTTATTATAGAACTAAAGCCTAATTTTTCTATTCTATTTTTGTCTTTTTTAGCTTCCAGATGAATTAGAAACTATCTAACTTTTCTTGGGGCCTGCACAAGCGGTAGAGAATGTGGTTTCATTTTATGTAGGAGAACCTTGGGATTGACATGTCATCAAAGTGGAGAATTTTCATTCGATGTAGGAGAAGCTTACGCGGTGCCAAGCGAAGAACCTTGGGATTGACATCCCATTCTTTTGAATAAAGAAACGCCTTCGGGAATGCGAAGATTAATAAACATTAATTACGCATCAATATTTTTTCAGAACTATAATTCTTCCCCGCAGGAACTATAGTTTCCTGTGGTGGTCCAAGATGGTAATATTCCTCGGTACCAGGATCCAATGTTGTGGGAGCCCATTGGTGAATACCATTCTGTAGGCCAATCTTCAAGTTCCCTAGGCCGACGATTGGTAGATTCCACAAACGCAAAGCAATCATTAATCGATTTCATTATCTTAACGATCATCATCAAAACAACCAAAATAATGGTCATCATGACCATCGTCATAATCATACGATATAGGTGCAAAATCCAGTCCTTCTATGCCTATTGCGTCGATAAGACCAAACTCTATTGCCTGCTCTGGTGTCATATAAATATCTCTTTCTAATAGATAAGTAATTAATTCCTGGTCCTACTTTGTCGTACTTACATAAGTATCCACAATATATGACCGCAAGTCGTTCAAATACTCTGAATCAAAGCCTAATTCTATTGAAGTGGAACGACGATCATAAGGAGACATATGGGGTTGGTGGATCATAATTGAAGTGTTTTCGGTCATTACCCGTTTAGTAAATGTCCCCCCGTGTAGAAGGAAATCTCCCATTGAAGCATTTAACCCGACCCCTATTGTACATACATCCCCTATTACGTATTGCATAGTATCATAAACAGCGACTCCCTGTACCATTCCTCCACCTCGACAGTGAATAAAGAACATAAAATCCTTTGTTGGATCTTCTTGATTTAAATAAATCATACTTTTCATGATTTGATCGGCAGGTTGTTTTTCTAGTGGTCTAGCTAGAAAAAAATATCTCCCGAAAAATAACCTGTGATATATCTCGACCCAGTTTGCCTCCTCTTCTTCCGGCCCCTAATAGGGCACTTTGGGTATGTTGGTTACGTCCATTTTTCTAGGTTTTTTCTCTTTGGGCATTTTTTTACTTTTCATTACAATGGCTAATATAGAAAAATATTATAATTCTATTTTAAAATAGAGAACAGTAATCTCAAATAGAGAAACTTTATTAGTAAGAAAAAAAGAGTTTTTGTTTCTTTGTTATGTTTGAGCTAAACGACGACTTTTTCTACACAAAACCGACTATTGCTAGTATTATTTTTTTTGGTTAGAATTCCAATATAAGTTTTAAATTCAAAAAAAAAAATCTTATTCTGTAAATGACAAATTATTCTAAATTTATAATTTATATTATAAATATGTTTCTATGTTATAAATACTTGCATTATTTATAGTATAAATTTAGACTCAAAAAAAGGTGTAAAACCTCTACATAATTTCAAAACTTTATGCATAATTTTGATCCCCAAAAAACAATTCTTAAGGGATCAAGACTTGTTTTTGGGAATCTTATAATAAAATGAATTATTCTGACCTTTCAATCACTATACATGTATATTTCGATTGTCTTGCTCATAACATTTTTTAAAAGAGCTAGTGGAACCATGGTATCAAACATTCCAAAATCAAATAAAGAATTAGATATTTGATCTTCATCATCTACTATTTGGTTTAATGTATGTTCAATAACTCTTTTACCTGCAAATGCAATGTATGCATTAGGCTCGACAATCGTGACATTAGCCAACATACCAAAACTAGCAGTGACTCCACCAGTTGTAGGAGATGTAAGAACTGAAATATATAGTAATTTTTTCTCTTTTTGATGTGTATGCAACACAGCAGCTATTTTATTCATTTGCATTAAGCTAAAACTTCCTTCTTGCATGCGCGCTCCGCCAGAAGCACATACGAGAATTAATGGAAGAAAATTCTCAGTAGCATACTGTATTAAACGGGTTATTTTTTCACCCACTACCGAGCCCATACTACCTCCCATAAATTGAAAATCCATAACTCCGAGTGTGACAGTAATACCATTTATTTCACCTATGCCTATTTGAATAGCGTTGGGTAAACCTGTTTCTTTTTGATAGGAAGTGTTATAATCTTCATAAGATTGTTCTTCTGTTTCTATAAATTCTTCCTTTCCTAGATTAAGTGTACTCTTTATTAGTTTTACGTTAGCGTCGACATACTCTTTTTCTTCTTTAGTTAAAGAGTCATAACTTAAAGGAAATTCTTCCTCAATATCCTTAATATCCTCAGTATCTTCAATATCTTCAGTATCTTCTATATAAGTCTCCTTTTTCTTATAAAATTTTTCTTTGCTATCTAGTGCTAATGTAGAAAACTCTTTCATTATCTCTAGTAAATAGAAATAAATACTCTTACTATCTTCAGTATACGACAAGAAATTGTCGTCACAATCTTTTTCATTTTTCTTATGATGAAGGTAGAGATTCTCTATTTGGTGAAATAACTCCACACTATTTGTACTAGAGACTAGATCATCCTGTATGATCTGATCCATGATATTATCACACTAGTAGCGATCTTGTTTTTTCTCGTATTCTACTAGAATATCATAACCAAAACGAGAGGATTGTTCTTCTTTGAGTAAACCACAACAACGATTTTTAAACCAATATTTAAATTTTTCAAGACCAGATATCTTTCCATCAAACAGATCGCCATATGTTTTCGCAGCCATAAAAAGTAATCTGTCTCTGGATCATTTCCTGGATAAAAAGGAAATATTTTTTTTATTTTTCTTGTTTTTCTTTTTTCTTCCGGAAAATAAAGTTCTAGTTTGACTAAGTTTACCGCAACTACTTTCAAGAACTTATCTTGTGAAAGTAGTTGTTCTTCTAAGTGGGCTAATTGTTTATTTAATTTTATTAGCAATTCCAAAATTAGGAATTTTTCAAATTTAAGCTCCATATTTTTAAATTCTATAGAAATGATTTCAAACCCCCTATCTTCCGAAGAAGTTTTAGAAAGCAACCTAGACATTTGCTGATTTTCTAATGCTTTATTTAAAAGCGCAAACCTATGTAATTCATCTTTTATTCTCTTACGTATTTCAAGAAATACAAATTGAACTATTTTCAAACCTGTACCAATAATGTCTTGCAGTATCTTAATAGTTTCTTTTGCATCTAAATTCAAATATTTTATGAATTTCTTTTCTAGTACAACCTTAAGGATATTAACAAGAGTATTGTTATATGCTACTAATGTTTTCAACGCTTTAGTAATTTTTTGAAAAAACTCTTTGTAAAAATATTTTTGATAAATTACTTTGTACAATAAAATTGAGACCTTTCGAACCATTTTGATGTCAAACGTCGTATGTTTTTTTTCTAAAAGATCTATCGTAGATAAATTCATGGCCATAGGGCGCCAAGTGCCATTATCAATTAAAAGTTCAATTCGCTCTAAACTAGTCATTTGCAGAGTAGCTCCACATTCTGCACAAACACCTTTTTGTTCTACTAAAGATTTCTTATAGAGAAGGGTCTCACAATTTTCGCACAAAAACCACAAATGCTTAAAACATTCTGAATTGAATCTATCTTCTATGGGTGTTGTTTTGATATATTCAGAATCCTTGTTTTCTTCACACATTTTCCTATATTTTTTCTACATATTATTAATGTACAACTTTGAATAGATAAAATACAAATTTTGCTTCATTTTTATTCCATTTTTTTTAGATCTTGGGCAAAAAGATCTTTTTTGTATTTTTCGAAAAAATAAATCTCTCTATCTGACTCACTCCACTTAATCGAGAATTCATTCAATCTTCTCATCGTAATTCATTTATTTGTTCAAATAGCGTATAATATATATACATATATATATATACTATATATTTTACATACATTTGATTCCTTGAATAGTATAAAATCCGCTTCTGATAAAAAAACAGAAAATGAAGTCTCCATCAGGTTCTTTCTGATCTGTCCAACAAATTCATGATGATTCGTTGAAAAAGAATGAACAGTGGACTCAATAAAAGATCCATTTCTATTTATACAATACGCTACTGTACCTTTTTTTTACTTTATTCTTAAAGCTTCAGACAAAGCCGAGTCAAAATTAGCTTTTATTAGATTACAACATATTTGATAAATCCATTCAATCATGAGGATTTAATTTGTGAAAGATCACATTATCTTTAGCCCACTTTGGGCGCGGGCTAGAAGAGATTGCAGCCCCTTGCCTTCTGGGCCTAGATCTACTGATCCACCACCCCAATCGAATAATCCAGAAAATCGAGAGGTAAGCCCTTTTTTCTAGCCAAATTCTATATTCCCATCCATTCGGTATTTGGCTCAATCTTAAAAGAAAAGATTGGGCCGAGTTCGATTTGATTAAGGGACCAAACAGACGAAATTCACTTGATTACAAGCGATCAATCGTATCAAATTCAAATTTTATTTCTTTCAATACTTCGCAAGCAGCAGCTAGTTCAGGACTCCATTTAGTAGCTTCGCGGATCACTTCATTACCTTCATGCGCAAGATCACGTCCTTCATTACGGACTTGTACACAAGCTTCTAAAGCGACTCGATTAGCCACTGCACCAGGTGCATTTCCCCAAGGGTTCCCCAAAGTCCCTCCACCAAACTGTAATACAGAATCATCCCCAAAGATCTCAGTCAGAGCAGGCATATGCCAAACATGAATACCTCCTGAAGCTACAGGCAGAACACCCAGTATAGAGACCCAATCTTGAGTGAAATAAATACTATGACTTCGGTCTTTTTCAATAAAATCATCACATAGTAGATCAACAAAGCCCAAAGTGACTTCTCATTCTCCTTCAAGTTTACCTACTACAATACTAGCGTGAATATGATCTCCACCAGACATACGTAGTGCTTTAGCCAGTACACGAAAATGCATACCATGATTTCTTTTTCTTTCAATAACTGCATGCATTGCGCAGTGAATGTGAAGAAGTAGGCCATTATCTCGACAATAATGAGCCAACGAAGTATTTGCCATAGAACCTCCAGTCAAATAGTCATGCATGATGATAGGAACTCCCAATTCTCTTGCGAATACCACTCTTTTCATCATTTCTTCACACATACCTATAGTAGCATTCAGGTAATGTCCCTTAATCTCACCCGTCTCAGCCTGAGCTTTATAAATTGCTTCTGCACAAAAGTAGAAATGATCTCTCTAGTGCATAAATGGTTGGGAATTCACGTTTTTATCATCCTTGGTAAAATCAAGTCCACCATGGAGACATTCATAAACCGCTCTACCATAATTCTTGGCAGAGAGACCCAATTTTGGTTTGATAGTACATCCCAACAAAGGACGACCATATTTGTTTAATTTATCTCTTTCCACTTGAATACCATGTGGTGGTCCTTGGAAATTTTTTGAATAAGCAAGAGGAATTCGTAAATCTTCCAGACGTAGAGACCGTAAGGCTTTGAATCCAAATACATTACCTACAATAGAAGTGAACAGGTTAGTAATAGAACCTTCGTCAAAAACATCTAAGGGATAAGCTACATAGGCAATAAATTGATTTTCCTCTCCAGGAATGGGTTCAATATCGTAGCATCAGCCCTTGTAACGATCAAGACTGGTAAGTCCATTGGTCCAAACAGTGGTCCACGTACCAGTCGAAGATTCGGCAGCTACTGCTGCTTCCGCTTCTTCGAGGGGTACTCCAGGTTGAGGAGTGACCCGGAATGCTGCCAAGATATCAGTATCTTTGGTCACATATTCTGGAGTATAATAAGTTAATCTGTAATCTTTAACACCAGCTTTGAATCCGACACTTGCTTTAGTCTCTATTTTTGGTGACATAAATAAGTCCCTCCCTATGATTTATTGGTTAATAGCTCTTACAAGAACGAGGTCTACTCGACCTGGGTGTCGAACGTAAAGAATCACTTTTGTATTTCAAAAAATTTGTACAAAATATACATTTTGTAGCCTTTATTGTCAAAAAGGCTTTTCTTTCAAGTGATATTGTATCATGTTATGTATGTATGATGCAACCCGATTTCTTATTTCGATTGACCTGCGGACCTTTCCAAAATTCTAATTTCTTCTATATTAGAAGTCAATGTGGTACATTTCATTTTAGGCGAAAAAGAAAATTAAAAAAATTGCAGTAGCAGACGGTATGCGCATAGGTATAAATGTGACTAGTTATTGGCTCAGCAAGTTGAAGACTTCCGATCATTATCCATTTACTTCCAATTTCATTGGATGACTATTTATCTTGACAAAATCGCATCAACAGCCTCTAGTCATGTTCTAGCTCTTTTGAGAGCTACATCAGCCTCGATTGCTTGTCTCTTGCCTTCAGCTCGCACAAGATCAGCTTTAGCTAATCTAAAACTTTCCTGAGCCTCTTGAAAATCAATATCAATACCTCTTTTTGCATTATTTACCAATAATGTGATTTCATTATTGTCTATCTTGGCAAAACTGCCCATCAAAGCCATAGTTGACCACTGGGCATTGAGTCGTATTTTCATGACTCCTATATCCAAAGCTGTTACAATTGCAATATGGTTGGGTAATACCCCCATTTGACCATTATTGGTAGTTAGTATTATTTCTTGAACTTCTGAATCCCAAGCAACTCAATTGGGAGTGAGTACACGAAGATTTAGGTTCATTTTGTTTCTTTAAATTTCTTTTAAGTTCATAGCCTTTGCGGTAGCTTCATCAATGTTACCCACCAAATAAAAAGACTGTTCGGGTAGACCATCTAATTCTCCGAAAAGGATCATTTGAAAACCTCTAATTGTTTCTATTAGACTAACATATTTACCGGGGGAACCAGTGAATACCTCCACTACAAAAAAAGGGTTGTGACAAAAATCGTTCAATTTTTCTTGCTCTTGCCACGATTAAACGATCGTCTTCTGATAATTCATCTAATCCAAGAATAGCTATAATATCTTGAAGTTCCTTATAATGTTGCAAAGTTTGTTTATCTCCTTGTGCAATTTCATAATGTTCTTTGCCTACGATCAAAGGTTGGAGCATAGTTGATGTAGAATCTAGCAGGTCTACCGCTGGATAGATCCCCTTGGCAGCTAATCCTCTTGATAGTATAGTAGTAGCATCTAAATGTGTGAATGTTGTAGCAGGAGCGAGATCAGTCAAGTCATCTGTAGGTACATAAACTGCTTGAATGGAGGTTATAGACCCCTCTTTGGTAGAAGTTATTCTCTCTTGTAAAGAACCCATTTCCATGCTAAGAGTTGGCTGATAACCCACCGTGGAAGGCATTCTACCTAATAATGCGGATACCTCTGATCCTGCTTGGACAAAGTGGAAGATATTGTCAATAAATAGGAGTACATCTTGTTTATTGACATCTCAGAAATATTCAGCCATAGCTAAAGCAGTTAAACCAACTCTCATACAAGCTCCTGGTGGTTCATTCATCTAACCATAGACCAGAGCTACTTTGGATTCTGATATATTTTGTTCATTAATGACTCCCGATTCTTTCATTTCCTTGTAAAGATCATTTCCTTCACGGGTACGTTCTCCTACTCTGCCAAATATAGAAACACCTCCATGAGCCTTAGCAATGTTGTTGATTAATTCCATAATTAACACTGTTTTACCCACTCCAGCTCCCCCGAATAATCCAATTTTTCCCCCATAGCGATAAGGAGCTAAAAGATCCACTACTTTAATGCCTGTTTCAAAGATTGAAAATTTGGTGTCCAACTGTGTAAAGGCAGGAGCAGATCTATGAATAGGAGATGTTGTGAGAGCATCTACAGGACCTAAGTTGTCAACGGGTTCCCCAAGAACATTAAAAATTCTCCCGAGAGTAGTTCCATCAACTGGAACACTAAGTGGACCTCCTGTATCAATTACTCTCATTCCTCCCATCAAACCATCTATAGCACTCATAGCTACAGCTCTAACCTTATTATTTCCTAATAATTGTTGTACCTGACAAGTCACACTTATTGGCTGACCAGTTGTATCGTTATCCTTAACGATCAACGAATTGTAAATCCTAGGCATATTACCTGGAGGGAAAGATACATCTAATACTGGGCCGATGATCTGAGCAATACGTCCTGCCTTCTTTTCTACAAGTGCGAAAACCCCAAGAATAAAAGGATTGGTTCTCATAAAAAATAAATAAAAAAAGGATATTGATTCCAATTGCTAATACTAGCAAAAAACTAAAAAAAGCACAAATGCTCTGTAATGAGTTGATCAGTCAATAATCATTGAGAGTTATAACTTTAACTTACTTAGTTTTCTTTTTCTTGGTAAAGTTCAACTTCAATAATGATCTAAAAATAGTCGTTATTTAAAGGGAAATAGTTGACTTTTAAAATAAATGTAGTAAACTTATTTGATTACTCAATCGCATCAAATAAGTTTTACCTACTATTGGATTTGAACCAATGACTCCCGTCGTATGAAAGTGATACTCTAACCACTGAGTTAAGCGGGTTATTTATTATCATAGATAGAGTCGTACCTAGAAACAATTCTAGGCATAATTCAACATATAAACAATATGCCCATTAACTATGGGATAGTATCGAATGATTCAATTCAATATCATCCGTCTTGACAGAAAGTAATCAATTTTGTTAGTATATCTTCAAGACTAAATTGTGAAGGGCTATAGCTCAGCTAGGTAGAGCACCTCGTTTACACGTGTTCCAATGGTTTTCAGGAGAGTTTATTGGTTCATCCAGCCCATAAAATGGATTTGAGTCTTACTCTATGAATTGGGAGAACAATAGCATGACAAAGATGAAGTTTGCTCTAATTCAAACTATAGATCTAGTTGATATGGTCAATCTCGGGGACATTCAATGTCAGACATAATGAGTACAATACGAGGACCTCAAAAAAGAATTCTTTTCGCTCTATGAACTTTGAGGTGTATGAAGTCTCATATTATTCTTTTGGGGTGATAGAGACTCCATTTGGAGAATCTATGTCTGAGCATGACAGACCTACATCAAGGGAATCTTTTGAAGCACTTTGGGATTTCTTTCGAAACATTTTTGTTTGAAGCAAACGAAGCCATCTTATTATCTTTCTAGAAAGAAGAGAATGGAAAACTAACTGATCTTTCCATCAATTAATGAAAGAGCCCAATGCAATAAAAATGCATGTTGGGTTCTTGGAACAGTTCGAATCATTTTGGTAATAAGAAATTTGATCTGTTCTACCGAGAAGGTCTACGGTTCGAGCCCGTATAGCCCTATACAATTAGGAAACTCTTCTATTCCTTCTCTCTCATATTGTCCCTATGATCCGATGCTAAATTGCAATTAAAAAGTATCACAATTTTTTTTTGTTAAATGCGGAACCGATGACTTACACAGAAGAGAACTGACTCAAAAATGAGTAAAGAGGAAATATGAATGAAAATTCTTTCGTTTGTGACCCAGAGTCTTATTCCCCAAGATCTATGATCTACTAAACAATAGATCATAAATCATGGCAGAATGTGAGCACATAATAATCTTTATTATCAAAGATTATTATCAAAGATTATTATCGATTATAATCATATATAATCGAACTCCATTCTCTTTTCAATTTGCTAGAGAAACATAGCATCAATTTGATGCTATGTTTCTCATACGGAATCCATTCCATTGCTAGACATATGCACAACTGAGCAACCTTCAGTCTTCGATTCGAATTAGACTGCTAGAAAAGCATCACTGCATCATTCGTATGCATTATATGAATGCCATGCTATTCGTATAATAAACTAATGCATCAAAATGCATTCAAATTATTGATTTTTATTTCAAATCAAGGAATTTCCCTTATTATCCAATACTTACTATGTTTTGTTCACATAATATTAAACATTTTGGTTGATAGGTCTATAATGGATATTATCCAGGTTTGTCAACCTTTTTTTCAAAATTTTTCAGTATTTGAATAATATATTAATTCGAGGTTATCTAAGTTTCTCAACTATATTTTTATATTAATATTCGAGTAATATCGAACAAATAGATAAAGTTTAACTTGCTAACACATCTCACATCGTTAGAAATGACCCTGAAAGACCCCTTATTTCAATAGAGAAAATTCCCTTATATCAAACCATGTTGGTTCACACATTACAACAGGAACCAACGTGAAGTCTGTCGAACTGCACGGGTTCTTTTAGAACCATTTCTTAGATTATTTCAAATGTATTACATAATATTCTTTTATTCATTTCCGTGTTAAGTAACAAACGAAACATTGAATTAATATAATAAATGATAATGAATCATTTGGGAGGGGAGAGAAGCGATTAATAAATTGATAATAAATAGAAGAATTTGATCTATTTAAACAGGAATCTATTTATGTTTCTATTTTCTGAATATGATACTTTTTGGATATATTTATCCATATCCACCTTATTCCGATTCTGGCATTCTCAATTTCCAGAAGTTTGGCCCCAATAAGTAAAGGGCCAGAAAAAGCCACTAGTTATGAATCAGGTATAGAACCAATGGGAGATACCTGGATCCAATTTAGAATTCGTTATTACATGTTTGCTTTAGTTTTCGTTGTTTTTGATGTGGAAACAGTCTTTCTTTATCCGTGGGCTATGAGTTTTGATATTTTGGGTCTATTTACATTTATAGAAGCTTTTATTTTCGTGATTATCTTAATTGTTGGTTTAGTTTATGCATGGAGAAAAGGAGCATAGTAATGGTCTTAACTCCCAAATTTTGGAGTGGTAAAAGGCGAGTAGAAAATTATCTAAATCTAAAGCCGGCAATAAATCCTATAGAATCCTCTTTACTTGATCAAGCAACTCCGAATTCAGTGATTTCAACTACTCTAAATGATCTGTCCAATTGGGCAAGACTCTCTAGTTTATGGCCGCTCCTTTATGGTACTAGTTGTTGTTTTATCGAATTTTCTTCATTAATAGGTTCGCGATTTAACTTTGATCGTTACGGTTTGGTGCCAAGATCCAGTCCTAGGCAAGCCGACCTCCTTATAACAGTCAGAACTGTGACCATGAAAATGGCTCCTTCTTTAGTAAGATTATATGAACAAATGCCTGAACCAAAATATGTAATTGCTATGGGAGCTTGTACTATTACATGAGGAATGTTTAGTACAGATTCTTATAGTACCATTCGCGGAGTAGATAAGTTAATTCCCATGGATATCTATTTGTCAGGTTGTCCTCCTAAACCAGAAGCTATTAGAGATCCTATAATAAAACTTCGTGAAAAAATAGCTCAAGAAATATCTGAAGATAGAACCGAGTTTAAACAAGGAAAGAGATATTTCACTAGAAAGCATAGGTTTCATATTGGATCTAGTATCCTTATTGAAAATAAGGAGGAGAAGTTTTTTCATCAATCTTATGAATCTCGGGTTGAATCGACTTTAGAGATAACTCCCAAAACATCTGAATCCATTTCAGAGATACCATATCCTTTGAAAATTTTAAAAATACGAGAGTTTGTTGGCGAATGAATAACAGTTAGTAAAAAGTAACGAGCAGGAAAGAAATTTTTGAAATTCTATTAGAAATGTCAAATCCTTATACAAATACTTTGACAATAAATAGTAAACAAATGCAAGGCCGATTATCTACTTGGCTAGCCAAGCATAAGTTAGCTCATAGACCTTTGGGTTTTGATTACCAAGGCACAAAAACATTACAGATCAAATCTGAGGATTGGGCCTCTATAGTCGTTGCTCTATATGTTTATGGTTTTAATTATCTTCGTTCTCAATGTGCTTATGATGTAGCACCAAGGGGTTCCTTAGCTAGTGTATATCATCTTACGAGAATAAAGGATAATGCAGATCAACTCGAAGAGGTGTGTATAAAAGTTTTTGTCCCAAGGGAAGATCCCAGAATCCCTTTTGTTCTACGTATTTGGAAAGGTGCTAATTTCCAGGAACGGGAATCTTATGATATGTTGGGAATATTTTATGAAAGTCATCCATGTCTAAAATGTATATTGATGCCAGAAGTTTGGATTGGGTGGCCTTTACGCAAAGACTATATTGCACCTGATTTTTATGAAATACAAGATTCTCATTTAGTGCAAAAAAAGAAAAAAATTAGATATCTATCTTCTAGAATAAGATAAGACTCTGGCCGCAAACAAATTATTATTCATTTGTATTCTCCTATATTCATTGAAGAATATAGGATGAATACAAATAGTTTTATTCATATGGCACTAATTATTTATTGCCACGCACATCTCATGTACAAAAAGGAAAGCTCCTATAACAGTTTAAGTTTTTATTAGATTATATTGAGTCTAACCATCAAATCGAAAAAGATTTGAGTTTGCTATATGATACATAGTATCAAGATTCGATTAGAAAAGGGAACGCATATACAAACATAAAAAAAAGAATTAAACATATCCCGCCCGGTATGAAAAGAGTTTATGTGCGTAGACATAGATCTATATGTATCTATCTATGTATGTCCATCTAGACAGGCTCTACATGAAAAAAGAGAATATATATATAAGATAAGAAGGAAAACAATAAAATTGATTAATTACTATTACTCGCGGCGAAGAATTCCATTTATTTATGGAAAGCTTTGATATCCATTTTTTTTTTTTTTCAAATCTCATACTTGTACTTCTACATTTGTCTAAGTCCATCTAATAAATAAAATAAAAAATGGTTTCGTGTCCATCGGTGGTGTAACATTAGAAATTACAGAAATGACTCTGATATCTCTCATATAAGCATGGGGAGATTTGAAATGATTATAGAAATCATTTTTTGGATCTCCCATGAAAATAAATCGATATTAGTTATCGCTCACATCCACAAATATCATTCAAAATAATATGAATTTGAATCAATTTCGATCTTTATCTTACAAACATAATTTTCTATACGTTGATATTTAAAGAATTTAAATAAAATGAGATAGATCGAATTATCTCAAATAATTTGATCCAGAATTACTGGAACATTTTGAACTTATTAAGTTCTCACCAAAGTGGTTGGACCCAAGTCTTCTAGATTTTTCTGACGACGTAGAGGTCGGGTAACCAATTCAAGTACATCTCTTGCATTGGCAAACCCATGAATCTGGGCAAAAGTAAATTCAACTGACCATTTAGTACTAATTCCTCTTGCCTCTAACGGGTTAGCATGAGCCATTCCCGTGATAGCTAAATCGGGTTGTAATTCGCGTATACGTCGTATTTGATTCGAATTATCTGGTTTCTCCACAATTCGTGGTATTGGTACACGCATCTTTATACATGTATCTTGTAAAAGTGATAATTCAGCAGCTTGATATCGCTTATCCATATATGGAATGCCAATTTCATGAACAATCATTCCACATCTGATTAAGAATCTTGCTAGAGATACTTCTAGCAGATTATCTCCCATGAAAAAGATAGATTTACCACGTACCAAATCAAGATAATCCTTTAAGCTTTCCCATATCCATTCCTCCCTTTCCTCCAAACCTTGGGGTTCAACACCAAATACAGGACAAATCTTTTCAATCCAACCACACATTTCGTCTGGACCCATAGGAAAAGGAGCTCCAATTAATTGACATTTTTGGCATCTTACCAAAGTTGTCACTGTCCGACTCAAAAAAGGGTTAACACCACAAACATAAACTCCATCACCCAATGATGGAAGATCAGTATATTTTTGAGCAGGTAACCAACCTGCTACCTTGATGGATTGACGTTTTAATTCTAGATTTAGTTGAGAAGCCACATTGGACGGAAAATATCCAAAAAGAACTAAGGAAGGGTGATTTGCATATTCAACCAATTCCTCTTTTTTTCTAGAATGAAAAGTGAAATTTTTTTGTATAGTTTCTTTTCGTTCACGAATGGAGAATTCTGATTCTGGACAATGATGTGCCATCGCAGCTAACATAGTATCTTCTCCTTGAGTAAAAGCATAATCGATTCCATTCGCTCTTGCCACTAGAATTGGGATTCCAATCTCCCATTCTAGTTTGGGTGCATACCTTCCAAATCCATTTTGATTATCTTTGTAGTACAAGTACCTATCCATATGATCATGCTAGGGTCTCTATCTTTTCTTATTCGAATACAAAGCTTTTTTAATCCTTCATAATCATTCAATTGAGCTGAGATATCTCCTTCTTCCAATTCTGCCATTGTATAGCGAGGTTCTGCGAAAATCATTACTCCAAGTGCATTTTGTAGAAAATAACCGCATGTCTTTGTACCCACAACTAAAAAGAAACTATCTTCAATCTTTTGATATAACCAAGATACACAGCTAATTGGACAAAAATTATGATAAGTACCTGTCTCACATTCGACAGTGAGAGGTTCATCAATGTTCACTAACATAAATGATTAGAACTATGTTGATTAAATCGTCGTAAATCCAAGTAAATTTTCCTTATTATTTTTATCTTTCCCCTCATCAATAGGATTGAGATAAAGGTCAGAGAGTAAACTGAATAATTCCCGATCTGGAATCTCCTTTGGCACAATACCTTCTGGTTGGGACAATATTTGATCCACTATGTCTAAATAATATTCACATACATAGTTAAGAGATGGTTCGGATCCAACCATTTCAAATAAGGTTTTCCCCTTGACTCTCGAAACTCGAATATCTTCAATAAGAGGTAACACTTCTATTACAGGCATTGGACAGGCTTCTACATATTTATTGATAAGATCTCTTTTATATGTACAATTTCCAACCAAACCTGCTAATCGGAGTGGATGTGTACGAGATTTTTCCCTGATAGAAGCAGTAATACGATTAGCTGCAAATAATACATCAAATCCATTATAATGACACAGTAATCTGCATAGTTCAACGGAGCAGCAAAACCTCCACAAACCATGTCACCCAATACATCAAATAATATTATATCATATTCATAAAATGCATTTAATTATTTTAACAATTTCACAGTCTCTCCTACCACATATCCCCTACATCCAACTCCTGTGGGTGGCCCCCCAACTTCCACACAATCTACCCCTCCATAACCTTTATGAATGACATCTTCGAACCAAATATCCTCATAATGATAATCTTTGGACTGCAAAGTATCTATAATTGTAGGTATCAAAAATCCTGTTAGAGTAAAAGTACTATCATGTTTGGGATCACATCCAATCTGTAACACCTTTTCACCACGTCTAGCTAGGGCAATTGAAATATTACAAGTAGTGGTTGATTTATCGATTTCGCCTTTTCCATAAACTGCTATTTTCATCTTTTGATCTCCTTTTATTTCTTTTTTATCTTCCGAATTTTTTATTCGGAAGATCTCATTTTGATTTTTACTTTGCCTTATTTATATGATTGTAGCATATTACATTGTTTCGCCTTGCTTTTTTTTTTAGCTCCCTCACATCTTAAACCTTATTCTCTCCTGAGTAAACGAAGGAAGCCAAGCAAAAGACCCTTCCTTCATTCCCAAATAAAGGCAATTTTATTAATTAATTTGCAGTGGATGCAACTACCTGCTAATTAAGACTTAGTTCTCTCTATTCAAATAATAGAATGGAGAGAACCAATTTACTGCATGGCAAATGATAACAGGAGAAGATAGGTTTGGGATTCGATTTGGTTACTGCCTACAAATGAATGTGTTATATATGATGTGAAATAACCAAGGAAATAGTTTTGGAAAGATCCCAAAACTCTCATCGATTCAGTTTGTTCCTTTTTTTTTCAAATATCTTTGTTTTCTTCTTCTATTTTGTTATATGTCATATATACATGCAGTGTATTGTGAACCACTCATCATTTGATTGATTATATCAAATCACAATGAATTGTGATCCGGTTGATTTTTTTACTGGGCGAACGACGGTGATCGAACCCGCACGTGGTGGATTCACAATCCACTTCATTGGAACCACTTGGCTACATCCACCCCAAACTAATTGACAGTCTCTGTCTACGGTCATTCCATTTCAAGAAGAATGGTTCTAAGCTCCAAAAATGAATTAATAATGAACTAATATATTATTATTTCTTAATTCATCAGTTAAGTTGGCAAGCTCTAACTAGACATCAAAGTGATGCATTGCAAGATAAATAACCTTGCAATGCAACTAACTTGTGTGAGAGTTGCATTCAAGGTTATTGAAATGCATAGGCAAATACCCAATTTAAGATCTAAGCCGATATTTATGATTATGCATCCATGGTTGATTGGTAAAAGCACCCAACTCATAATTGGGAAGTCACGGGTTCAATTCCTACTAGATGCACTAATAAATAGTTATTGCACTCTGCTCGCAATAACTTTTAGTTTTATGACAAAAAAATGAGAGGAAAAAAAGCAGTACCAAACCTTTTGGTTTTGATACTGCTTTCTTTTTGCTTTTCAAGCATTGAAACACACTAACAATCCATTGGATTGAGTAATTAGTCGTCTATAGAATTAGCTTCAATAGCAGCTAGATCCAGAGGGAAGTTGTGAGCATTACATTCTTGCATAACTTCCATACCAAGATTAGCACGATTAATGATATCGGCCCAAGTGTTAATTACCCAACCTTGACTGTCAACAATAGATTGGTTGAAATTGAATCCATTTAAGTTGAAAGCCATAGTGTTGATGCCCAAAGCAGTAAACCAGATACCTACTACTGGCCAAGCAGCTAAAAAGAAATGTAGAGAATGGGAGTTGTTGAAACTAGCATATTGGAAGATCAATCGGCCGAAATAACCGTGAGCAGCTACAATATTGTAGGTTTCTTCTTCCTGACCAAATTTGTAACCTGCATTAGCAGACTCATTTTCGGTAGTTTCTCTGATCAAACTCGAAGCTACCAAGAAACCATGCATAGCACTAAATAGAGAGCCACCGAATACGCCAGCTACACCTAGCATGTGAAATGGATGCATAAGAATATTGTGCTCAGCCTGGAATACGATCATGAAATTGAAAGTACCAGAGATTCCTAGAGGCATACCATCAAAGAAGCTTCCTTGACCAATAGGGCAAATCAAGAAAACAACAGTAGTTGCTACTACTAGAGCTGAATATGCAACAACAATCCAAGGACACATACCTAGACAGAAGCTAAGCTCCCACTCACGACCCATATAGCAAGCTACACCAAGTAGGAAGTGTAGAATGATTAGCTCATAGGGACCACCATTGTATAGCCATTCATCAACAGAAGTTGCTTCCTAGATGGGATAGAAATGTAGACCAATGGCTATAGAGGTAGGAATAATAGCACCGGAAATAATATTATTTCCATAAAGAAGAGAACCGGAAACAGGTTCACAAATACCATCAATATCTACTGGAGGAGCTGCAATGAAAGTGATAATGAATACAGAGGTTGCAATCAATAGGGTAGGAATCATCAAGACACCGAACCATCCAATGTAAAGACGGTTTTCAATGCTAGTGATCCAATCGCAAAAACGATTCCATAGGCTTGCGCTTTCGTGTCTTTCTAGAATTGCAGTCATGGTTATAACTTGGTTTATTTAATCATTAATAGCTCCCAAGCATACACATAAGGCTTGTTATTGAATAGTATAATATGATTCATATCTATATGTCAACTGATATTTTGACATCTTTATGAATACTATATAAATTCATAGTATTGTCCTACATAAATTAAAAGCTTACTTCGCGCACATATTGAAATACTTTTCAATACTCTATATCCGTAGATATTAATACCAGTATTAATGCGCTCTATTAGCATTCCTTCTTTCTTTATGATTCGAGGTAATAAATATTATTATTTATTACCTCCCCCTCCCCTTCTTTTTGAACGGTTGCTTCTCTTGCTTGTTAAGAGAAATGGATAACATGAATTGGATTGGATCTAGAATAAGTAGACAAGAATATCTTTAGCTACTATATTCTAGTACTCTGGTTTACCCGGGACTTGAACCCGGAGCTCATCGGATGGAGTGGATTATCTGCTTTTTTTATAAGAGCAAGAAATCTCTCCCCAAACCGTGCTTGCAATTTTAATTGCACACGGCTTTCTCCATGTAGTGATTTATTAATCATTTGGTTGGATTTCTGAGTGGAAAAGATCTATAAGATCCTAAATGGATCTTGGCAATTGCTCAATAAGCATTCCATTCATCAAATCAGTTTTCTATTTGTTTATTCCAAATCTTTTGCCAGAAATTAGCCAAGGGATTTATCTGGCTAATTTCTAAATTCCAAATTTGTTCTCTCTGTAAACGATTTTTTGAAAAGGATGAAGAAATGAATTCTCGTTCTTTTGAAAACGATTTTGTAAAGAGTTCTAAACCTAATTGTTCCCGAACTACATGTATCGTACTTTTATGTTTACAGGCCAAAGTTTTAGCACATGAAAGTAGAAGTATATACTTTATATGATATGAACCATCTCGGTTCATTGATCCACTGTAGTAATGAAAAAGATTTATCCAAATTCGATCGAATCGATTGAGGATATCATCATCTGATAGACTGGTCCAAGACAATTTACCAATTGGCCACCCTGAGATGTCACAAAACCTTTCTTTAGCCAAAAAGAAAAGAATTAATCTAATCGAAGCTATTGGGTTTAATTCATTGGTAATGAGATCGATAATGAATAAATTATCTAGCATTTTGGCTCTAACCACGAGAGGTTTCATTTTAACATGCAGAAAATAACCTAAAAAAGAAGAATAAGTCTTGGATAATTCAAGACTACGTATCCTATACGGTTGAAACCAAAGATGAAAATAGTATTGCCAAAAATGAAATAGATGATATCTCCATTTTTTCACTTCGAGGTGAGTCCCCTTTAGAGCTATAAGGGATCTTTCTCCATATCTCACATAATGGATCAAAGAATCCTTCAACAACCAGATCTTTTTTGTTGAAATTTGACGTGGAAATATAACAATATGTATGATCTTTTTAAAAAAATGAGTTCTATCGGGAAAAGATCCATATAACAACGATTGTGAATTAAAAAATCGTTTCACAAGAGGATTCGCATTCATACACATAAGAATTCCACAGGAACAAGGAGAACCTCGTATTTTCCCTCTGTGTAATTAGAGCTTTCTGCAAATTTTCTCGACTAAAACTATTTTTCCATTCATGGAGAATGGATCGTAATAAATGCAAAGAAGGAGTATCTCGGATCCAACGACGAAAAATTCGAACCAAAATTTTTGGATGAATTGAGTAGGGCACTCGTATATCTGATATATAATTGGAATGTGGTAATTTATCCTCCATAAGAGGAAATATGCAATGGATAGATCAAATACTATTCCATCCATCCATTCCTTCTATTAAATGTTTTGATCGCATTGCGATCGAAACTTCCAATACAACTGTCAAACCTTCTAGTATCGATTTAGAACAAAAATTCTTATTGCATTCAATAAATTGATTTCGATCGCAATTCCCCAACAAACTAGTTGAATTATTCTATTTACATATCCGATGAATCGAACGTTTTACAGTTAGGAAACTAAAAAAATGAGAAACTAAAATTTTCATTGGTTCGGAGAAACCAAATCCATCTAAATGATGATCATGAGCAATTGCATAAAGATCTTCCCGAAAAAAAAGTGGATATAAAAAGAATTGTTGCCAAGACCTATGTTTGTTTTGATTTCTTTGTAATTCATCCATTTTTGTAAAAAACCCCAAACCCAAGAATAACCTCTTGGATTATTAAATAATACATGGTGCGATCTAGTCGGGACATAATAGAAAATTTCTATCTGATAATTTTAAGATAAATCTTCATTCGTCCGTCATGAGGAAGAACGAAAATCTTTTATTTTGGTGGTCTGATCGCTCTCCTGACTCATGGAATATAATTCCATGGTCAGTACACTATTTCTCTTACACATTTGTAAGAGAGTACTTAGGACTCCTTGTGTATGTAGAAATCCCTGATTTACTATAGGGAAAAACTTCCCTTATCGGTGACTAAAAGGCTCTTAACTTTCGATTAGTAAAGGGAATTCCTCGTTGAAATGAGGAACAGAAGCTCGTTCTTCTGGTTTTACTTATGATTCAAGCCATCCAACTTTATCCATTGACTCACTTGACTTAATCACTCGCACTCTCAAATTTATTTGATCTTATTTCAAAATGAATCCATTTGTTCAAACAAATTATACACACATGTAAATAATATGCATTTACATGCATGCATTGAATTCCTTGGTTAAAATCTGCTTCTGATCAAAAACGAAAGTTGAGATTCTTAGAACGACATGCTATTTTTTCTATGACTTTTTAGGATCAGTCACCGTCTTACTAATTTTATCGATGGTATAGACGAATTGAGTAGTTCATCCGAACGTGTAAAAGACCATAGTCGCACTTAAAAGCTGAGTACTCTACCATTGAGTTAGCAACCCTTATTTGGAAAGATATAGTTAAAATGTAATACGCAGTTATTCCAACCGATATCAGATTTTAACAATCGTTCTGATTGAACGACAGAAATAGAACCTTTCAACATCAAGGGTATATAATTGAAATTGACCATTTCTGAATCAAATCAAGTCATCTTTCCGGATCAGGTTATTTATGATCCGTCAAATGAATTCACCATAGAAAAATGAATGGTGGAGATACTCACTTTTATTATATTCAAAATATATCGATATTGGCAATATGCATGGTGAAGATATTCATTTTTATTATATTCAAGCACTATGCATATTGTCAACCCCAAAATGTTGGAAAGATTTGTTGGATTGGCGCTCCATTAAGATGAAAAATTACTAGAAATATCAAACCGTTATTCATTAAAAATAAAATAATAACAACTTTTTTTTAGTTTTTTATTTCATCGATTTGGTTTGTTCTCAGTGGAACAACTCTAATCTTTTTCATTTCTTCCATACCAGTTGAAAATGATTCTTTATGTGCTTCTCTATATAAGATCGCACAGCAGTAAAATACATGAAATGAACATATAATAAGAGAAATAAAAACAGATAATAAGAAAACAACCATGACACAAAACGCGTATAATAAAAAAAAATTATATGATTAAAATTTATTAATAAATTTATTGGACCTAGACGTAGACGCATTATTTCTCCCCCCTTTTTAATAAATTTAAAGCACGTTTAAAATGATCAATTTTTTCCCTAAGAAAAATACCATGAACAGTTTCTGTAGGTTGAGCTCCTAATTCGAGAAAATGAACAATATCACTCTAAATTAAACTAGTTTGATTCTTATTCATTGGATCATAAAAACCCAATTCCTAAAGAGCTCTTCCTTCCCTTCGAGACTTAACGTCAATTGCAACAATTCGATAGGTAGCTCATTGGGATAAATAGACAAGACAGCCCCTACCCCCCCTGGAAAATGTATATGAAGGTTTATCCTTCATACGGCTTGAGTAATAATTGAATTGTTTAAATAGGATCTCCCTATCTATAGACAGATAGATAATATTAGATATATTATCTCTTACTTATTAAGGAGAATAATAGATATAATCTGTACTCTTAGCTCAAGTATCCTTGAGCTATCTTAAAAAATAAGAAGATATTGTTAAAAGAGTAGAACATTTCCACTTTTTGAGCCGTCTTTCATCTATTTTCTCTCTCCATTTTATGTTAAATAATATCTCAATCCATTATATGGATCAAATCGTTTGATCGAAAATAGAATTTTCTTGTTCTGAGATCTATTTTTCTGAATCATTAGGTCTGAGCTGTACTCTGGTGGTTCCCGTCCTTACGGAATGATAGCAACATACATTCTGCTATTTTCCACGTTGAGCAATAGCAATGTTTGATCCTTGTAGAATTGGATCAAGTTTTCCCGAAATCTTTCCGAGTTATTCTAATTTGCTATTCTTTCTTTTTTTTTAAGCTCGATGTATTTTTACAAAATGGTTATAGCTCGTTGATTTCATTTACATTAACCCTAGATTCTGCCCCTAATTGAAAAATAAATTGATTGGTCAAGCTCCATTATTAAACATATCTTTTTAAGGAGATAAATGTTGAGCTAAGAGCATCTTCGATTCAAAATGGCCGATGTCATAATTCACAAAACTAATCATGTCGTTCAAGTCGCACGTTGCTTTCTACCACATCGTTTTAGATGAATTTTTATCATAAGATAGATCTCTTTATCTGATTCAAGATGGATATGTAATTATGAATAGTCATTAACTCAATTTCTACAATACATTTTTAGAATTATTTGTTCTAGTTAGCTACGTATTCAATGCTTCTTTAGTTGCGTACATTACTTCGACAATAATGGTTTCAATCCCCTTTTGTCGTGCAAATTTCTTAGTATTTCTTTCTACCTTTTCTCTGGCAAAACGAGGAGTTTTACTTAATTCTAGTCGGCTTTCAGGATTCCAAACTAGGCCTATATCCGTAGACAATGATTTGGATATTATTTCTTTAGAATCATGACCACCAAAAATATCTAGAAGATGGTCCTCCATACCCAGAGCAAATGAGTTATAAATTAGATCAGCTATTTGATTAGTACCTTCGTAACCTAGAAAGGGTCGGTATCCCAAGGGAAAATTTTGTATATGAACTGGTGCAGAAATAACTCCACAAGGAATATCAAGACGTTTACCAATATGACGTTCCATTTGAGTGCCAAATATTGCAGATGGTTCCATGTGAGTGATCATATCTCCTACCTTAGCATGATCATCTGTGATCAGTATTTCATCACAGAAACCTTGGATTTGCTCTTTGAACCATTCTGCATCGTGTTTGCAATAAGTACCTACACAACTCACACGAATCCCCATCTCTCGAACAAGTATTTTCGTTATTGAAGCAACATGAGTTTTATCACCAAAAACGACTGTTTCTTTGCTCGTTAAATTCTGACAATCAATAGATCTTGAAAACCAAGCAGCTTGGGAAACAAATCGAGTTTGTCCGTCAATATAAGGTTCATAATCCACTCTTTTACCCGATAAACTAAGAGCCAAAGTATTCACATTTTTTTGAATCTGGCGGATCCACTCCGCCATATCTACAGCTCCCATGGGGACTGTAGATATGTAAGACATCCCATATTCTTTATTTAAATACATCGCTATCATTAAACCCACTTCACGATAAGGAATTAAATTGAACCAAGCTTTTGGTAAATTTTTAAGATCTTCTATAGATCCTCCTTCAAGAATTATTTGATTAATTTCGATGTCTAGATCTCGTAATAAACATCTTAACTCACAACAATCGTGTTGATTATGAAAACCCAATGTAAAAATTCCAATTATATTGACAGAAGGCGCATTGGTTAGAAATTGATCCCATTTTTCTTGTCTATGACATCTATCCAAATAATATCGAACAACATGTTCTAAAGTTCTATCCACTGCCTGAATTTCATTTACTTGATAATGATCAACATCTGCAAAAATGACATCGAAATCAGAAATTATGGATGCTCTATTCACAAAGTTCTATAAATCTTCTTGCAAAATACTAGAGGTACATGTAGGTGTCAATATGATAAGATCAGGATGTTCTTCCTTATCTTTCCAGAGAATATTATCCATAACTCTTTCTTGAGATCCACGTGCTAGTACGTGACGATCTACTATGCTAGCAGTTGTAGCAGTAAAATCTCTTTCGCGTTCTAACATAGAACGCATTACATTGAAATAATCATCTCCTAGAGGAGTGTGTATAATGGCATGCACATTTTTGAAAGAACTAGCTACTCGTAGGGTTCCAATATGAGTAGGACCAACATACATCCAATAGGCTAATTTCATAAATTAGACTTTATCTCCATCTTAATTTCATTTGTATTCCCATCTTACACCACAAAAATATCCCTTTCTCTATTTAGATCTTATTAAAATCATATTTCCGTTCTATAAGTATAGTCTACGAAAGGATGAGAAATCAAAAAGAATTTTTTTCTGATTTTTTGGAAGAATACTGTTCCACCTGGGATGGAAGGATTTGAACCTTCGCAATAACAGGACCAAAACCTGCTACCTTACCACTTGGCCACACCCCATTGGTGTTGTTTTATTTTAATCAATTAATAGAAATTGAAGCAATGTTTTATTGTAATCTGAATTGCATATTATAATTCGATTCGCTATAATTCTAGTGATTTCAAAGAGATCTTTTCATTTTACGCCAATAAGTATGCGATTGCATGCTGCATGTATATGAGCCTGCTTAGCTCAGAGGTTAGAGCGTCGCACTTGTAATGCGATGGTCACAGGTTCGATCCCAATAGCTGGCTCGTTTTTATTCATTTCATTTCTTCCATTATCAACCATAGATTGATAAAATCTATGAAATAGGGAAAAGACTCTTCCTTTTCTGATCGTCGGTCCACCGGGTTTGTCGTGACATGATCCGTTTCAACTAGAAATGAAATGAATAATTGAAACATTTCTTTTTTCTCTTGACAATCTAAACAAAATTGAAAATAATTTGTTTCTCTATCTCTATAGAAAATAATTCCAATATTCGTATTGTTTATATTATTCCTCTTTCCAACATTATTTATTCATTTCTTGAAATAAGGAGTTTTTTATGTCTCGTTATCGCGGACCTCGTTTAAAAATAATAAATCGTCTCAAAACTTTACCAGGACTAAGTAAGAAAACACCCAACAGAAGTGAACAGCCTAGTAAAAAAAAACATTCTAAACCTCCTAAACCTTCTAAATATCCTGTCCATCTAAAAGAAAAACAAAGATTACATTTTCATTACGGACTTACAGAGCGCCAATTACTTCAATATGTTCGTATTGCTAGAAGAGCCAAGGGATCAACGGGTCGAGTTCTATTGCAATTACGTGAAATGCGTTTGGATAATATCCTCTTTCGATTGGGTATGGTGCTTAGCATTCCTGAAGCCGGACAATTAGTCAACCATAGGCATATCCTAGTCAATAATCGTACAGTAGATATACCAAGTTATTGTTGCAAACCCCAAGATTTTATCTCTATAAAAGATAAACAAAGATTGAGAAATATAATTAATAATAATAAAGATAATTTCCAGAAGGATAAAATGAGGGTGCCACCCCATTTAAATCTTATTAAAAAAAAATCACAATATAGTGGATTAGTTAAAAAAATAATAGATAATAGCCGGATCGGTTTGAAGATTAATGAATTATTGGTCGTAGAATACTATTCCCGTCGAGTTTAAATGGAGAATGAAACTAAAGGATTTTTCCACATCTGTCCCTCTGTATGTTACATAACAATGTTATTGTCAATAACAAATTGATTGACAATTTCTTTTTTTTTGAACTATTCTTTTTCTTTGCCATACCGATATTCATTTTACTCATTTTATTTTCTCTATTCCAAAATAGAAGGAGATTGTGGGAGGATGAAATCATCCTATTGGGTTTAGATGCATGAGAAAACGATGCAAAAAAGAATAAGACGAATATACGGAAAGAGAGGGATTCGAACCCTCGGTAAACAAAAGCCTACATAGCAGTTCCAATGCTACGCCTTGAACCGCTCAGCCATCTTTCCTACATGATCTCTTCATTTGAATCGAAAAAATGAAAAGACTTACTTCCTTTTGCATAAGTAAGGTATTTTAGAAATTTGGCATAAAGACAAAAGAGTATTTTACCACACTTCTTCTTTTCTTCTTATTTCAAGAGATTTTTCCTTTTATCAATCTGATCCGATGATTTTATTTTATCTTATTCGGGTTTATATTGCCGATCCAATTGTGAAATTGAGCTGGATCTACTGATCTATAATGATCATATATATATATATTATCAATAATTCTTTGGTAAGAATTAATGGTACAGCAATGATCCTTTCACTTACGTGTTTGCTCGTTAGGATCACGAGCATATGAGTGCGAGACTTATTTAGTCCGCAGAATATAGAGAAACATTTTAGACAATTTTTTATTAATCAATAAATTGAATGAAGATTTATTTCAAATATTTCCAATTTCTCTTTATTCAGAGAAAATTGGAATGTTCACATATTTCATTTACGATCGTAAGGAAATCCATTTATTATGCTATTGTGCATTAGAAAATAATTTTGTTCACGGAATCATTTCCTTATGGGGAATGAAAAAAATTATCAAATTTATAATTAACTATGCCTAGATCTCAGAGGAATGACAATTTTATTGACAAGACTTTCACAATTGTAGCCGATATATTACTACAAATAATCCCAATGGCTTCAGGGGAAAAAAAGGCATTTACCTATTACAGAGATGGTGTGATTTGATATTTTTTTTCTTTCTACTTTTTCTCGTTATCGTGGAATGGCGGGATATTTATTAAGTTAAGTTAACGAAAACTTACGCTTAGTGAAGGTGAGTTTTAGAAATAGAAAAATTCTTTATGTCATGTATCCTTGATTTATCCAGCGTTAGATGCTTTGATCTTCTGAGATTCTAGTATCAAGCGAAAGGTTATACCTATTACATAGATGTTAATGGCCAAACCTATATGATAGGTACGCATAGGGGAAAAAGCACTACATGTTAAAATCGACAACACAAATGCTTCGTGATAATACACATGACCTTTTTCTGAAGGTCTAGTTAGAATGGTTGAGGCAACAAACATCCATCTCGTTTGTACTTCGAATACCGCTAGAACCATCGAAGACTATTGAAGTGAATAATCCCTGTAAAATACAGTGCGTTAAGAACAAAGAAATTGTTAGAGGTTACGTTTGTAGTGCTGAGCTAAAATACTTGGTATTTAGAAAAAAAATCTTTGCAAGAAGGATGGCTAGAGATTCATCGAAAATACACTAGTTCCTATTAATTCATAATATAGGAAAATCCTTTTTTTTGTCAATTAAAGGGATTACTCCCCTTATTCTGTAAAAAAAGGAGGAGTCGTATGAGATGAAATTCTCATGTACGGTTTTGAAGTAGAGATCATTTCAATTGAATGAATGACCGTAACGAATGTTAGCTCAATCTGAAGGGGAATACGCAGAAGCTTTACAAAATTATTATGAAGCCATGCGACCGAAAATTGACCCCTATGACCGAAGTTATATACTATATAATATAGGTCTTATCCACATGAGTAATGGGGAACATACTAAGGCTTTGGAATATTATTTCCAGGCATTAGAACGAAACCCGTCTTTACCACAAGCTCTTAATAATACAGCCTTGATCTGTCATTACGTGTGGCTATCTGTACTATAGAATGAATTCGTTTAAAACTACGGAAAAGAAAAAAAAAGAGGGTTTCTACATATGCACCGTCCAAAACAACGGTTTTTTATCAGCTGTAGTCAAAAGAATATCCCTCATAGGAGCCAAAATATGAATGGGTAAATGCCTGGATAGTCCATGGATAAAAAAATCAATTCAATTGATAGAGAAAGCACCATAAAGATCAATTATTGAAAGTTCGGGCTGATACGATAAAATCTACTTGTGGGAAAAAATAAGGAATCAATTTATGTAATAGAGTTGATTTACTAGGCTATTGAGCAGCGATGTAGCATCAGATCCTAAAGATAAGTACTTTCCTACCAGGAAAGTATTATTCAAAATTTCTATATAGAACATAGATAGTTACCTCTTAAAAAGATTTTTATCTGGATAATCTGAAGTAGATCTCTTTATTTCTAATACTTCATCTTTTTTAGGGTGGGAGAAAAGAGAAAAACTGATCATTTATCGAAAGTGAAGTTTGAAACTCATGTCATTGACCCATTATGTTCTTTCGGTTAACCTGAACGTATTTTGAACTATCTCCTATTTTGGAAGTTTAGGTAAAGGACTAAAGAATAGTTAATTGAGCCATATGAGGTAGGAAACTCTCAAGTACAGTTCTAAGGGAAGAAAAATTTGACAAGTTGATCTATCCCGATCGAGGAGAACAGGCCATTCAACAGGGAGATCCTGAAATTGTGGAAGCTTGGTTTGATCAAGCTGCTGAGTATTGGAAACAAGCTATAGCGCTTGCTCCAAGCAATTATATCGAAGCACAAAATCGGTTAAAGATTACAGGACGTTTTGGAGAATGAAAATCTCTCGATTACTATACTGTGAAATAAATCGTCAAGATTATGAAATTCAGAATAAATGAATTTTTCATAGTATTCCAGTGAATTAGCTTCTCTTATTGCATTGTCATTATAGACAAATATATTGAAAATAGAACAAAGAATATTTTCTTTGGATCGTTAATGAAAAGGATCTTTTCATTATGGGTAAATCCCGTCCAGAGATACAATTTAATTAAAGATTCATTAATATTTATCAATTCAAAGTTCTTTTAAATCATAAAAGTGATATGTAACATATTTATCCATATCTCTGGGCGGAAAAGGCGTTTTACGTCTTGTAATGGTCCATTGAGCACCTATCAGATATGTCATAATAAATTTGAACACCTGCCTCAAAGCGACTTCCGTATCATAGTCGCTCCAGTTTTGAACTAGGAAATAAAGAGAGGAACAAGTTGAGAATATATATATATTTTTTATTTTTTTTTAAATTTCGGCGGGTTTTTTCTCATGTCTCGTCTGGAAAGAGGAGAACTCAATGATCATTCATTCACCAGAACCAAAAGTAAAGATCGTGGTGGAGAGGGATCCTATTAAAACCTCTTTTGAAAAATGGGCTAAACCCAGTCATTTCTCAAAGACACTAGCTAAGGGACGTAATACTACCACCTGGATCTGGAACCTACATGTTGATGCTCACGATTTTGATAGCCATACCAATGATTTGGAAGAGATCTCCCACAAAGTATTTAGTGCTCATTTTGGTCAATTAGCTATTATATTTATTTGGCTAAGTGGGATGTACTTTCACGGCACTCGTTTCTCTAATTATGAAGCATGGCTAGGCGATCCTACTCACATTAAACCCAGTGCTCAGGTAGTTTGGCCAATAGTAGGTCAAGAAATTTTGAATGGAGATGTAGGTGGAGGTTTTCAAGGAATACAAATAACCTCTGGGTTCTTCCATATTTGGCGAGCATTCGGAATAACTAGTGAATTACATCTTTACTGCACTGCAATTGGTGCATTGATCTTTGCAGCGTTAATGCTTTTTGTTGGTTGGTTCCATTATCACAAAGCTGCTCCAAAATTGGCTTGGTTCTAAGATGTAGAATCCATGTTAAACCACCATTTAGCAGGGTTACTGGGACTTGGGTCTCTATCTTGGGCAGGACACCAAATACACGTTTCTTTACCTATTAATGAACTCTTAGATGTTGGAGTGGACCCTAAAGAGATACCACTTCCTCATGAATTTATTTTAAATCATGAGCTTTTAGCTCAACTTTATCCCAGTTTTGCTAAGGGATTGACCCCATTTTTCACCCTGAATTGGTCGGAATATTCAAAATTTTTGACTTTTCGTGGAGGACTCAACCCAGTAACGGGGGTCTGTGGCTGACCGATACTGCACACCACCATTTGGCTATTGCAATTCTTTTTCTAATCGCTGGTCATATGTATAGGACCAATTGGAGTATTGGTCATAACCTCAAAGAAATTTTGGAAGCTCATAAAGGTCCATTTACAAGAGAAGGGCATAGAGGTCTTTACGAGATCTTAACTACTTCATGGCATGCTCAATTAGCTCTGAACCTAGCTATGTTAGGGTCTTTGACTATTGTCATAGCTCACCATATGTATGCTATGCCTCCCTATCCATATCTAGCTACTGACTATGGTACCCAACTGTCTCTGTTCACACACCATATGTGGATTGGTGGATTTCTCATAGTTGGCGTTGCTGCACATGCAGCTATTTTTATGGTAAGGGACTATGATCTGACTACTCAATACAACAATCTTTTAGAAGATTGAATATTGATAATCTCCTTATTATCATTTATCTATGATTTATTTTTCATTCTTCTTTTCCTTTCGTTTTCGTTCCAATCAAATTTGTATCAATTTTGATAAAGTAAGTTTTCTTTTATTGCTCATAATGGAATAGATCTATGGATCTATTTATATATTTAGTGGGTTAATGATAATGTGCAAAAGCTTTATTGGATTCTTCCATTTTATGAATCTCTTCCTTCTTACGTATAGCATTGCCTTTCTCTCTGGCAACATCCATTATTTTGTAACTCAATTTGAAATGCATATTTCGACCAGAACGTTTTCGGGATGACTCTAATAACCAACGAATAGCAAGTATTTTTCCTTCTTTATTTTTTATTTCAATGGGAACTTGATAAGTCGATCCACTTACACGTCTTGATTTTACTATCAATTTGGGAGTTAATTTGTGTATTGCTTGACGTAGAACAATTAGTGGATTTTTCTCTATTTTTTGTTGAATCTTTTTGAGAGATTGATAAAAAATTCGATAAGCTAATGATTTTTTTCCGTGTTTAAGAATACGATTAATGATCATGTTAACTAATCGATTATGATAAATCGGATCAAATTTATCAATTTTCTTTTCTACAATACTTTGGCATGACATGAGTGTGAAAAAGGTTCATAAATTTATTTCATAAAGACTAATAATTACTTATTTCAGCTTTTTAACTCCATATTGTAGGGTGGATCTCTAAAGGTATCAAAGATCTCCCTCCAAACCATACATATGACTTTCATCGCATACGGCTTTCCACACGATTCTATCTGCATATATAAGATATAATTCTTATGCATAAAATTATGTTTACTCATTCTCAATTGAGTATCCGTTTCCTTTCTTTTGCTATGATTAGAAATCTTGTATTTTCTATATCTATATGATTAAGTCCGTAGGTTTTTAAAAGAGTGTAAAAAAAAAGAAGGTGTTTTAAATTAATGCTATTTGAATTGAACATGTTCTGAAAAGGTCAAGACATTTCAAATTTTATGTTAACACACACTAAGTAAGGGAAAACTTATGAAATGAATTCAATATTAAACCTTAGACATATAATATCCTTACAAATTAATACGATCATTTGTTTTAGCCTACTCTAGTCCCCTTACAAAATGTTTGTTATTGGGTTAGCCATATACTTTACATGTTTTTAGCAATTGACATGGCATCATCATAAAATGATACAAATCTTAGATAAAAATATACAACGCACTAGAACGCCCTTGTTTACGATTTTTTACTGAGACAGCATCTAAGACTCCTCGAATTATGTGATATTTAACACCGGGCAAATCTTTAACTCTTCCACCTCTTACTAATACTACAGAATGTTTTGTAAATTATGGTCAATACCAGGTATATAAGCAATGATTTTATATTTAGAGGTTAATCGTACTCTGGTGACTTTGCATAAGGCAGAGTTTGGTTTTTAGGGGTGATAGTGGAAAAGTTGACAGATAAGTTACCTTTACTGCCACTCTACAAAACCGTACATGAGAATTTCACCTCATATAGCTTCTCGTTCAATTCTTTTGAAGTAGGACATTTTTGTTTTTCGAGTATTCCCTTTCTTCATTATGAAAACTTGATTAGACAGTTTTCATGTTTTAACATGAATGATTATATATATATATAATTTTTATATAACAAAATAACTATGCGACTCCTTCGGGATTCATTTTTCTTTCTCTATTAAAAAGAAAAAGAATGACAACCTTTTTTTTTATCCATTATTGTTAATATGCTCATTTTTTATTTATATCTCGAAATATCATTTTTTTTTTAATCACAAATTCAATTCAAAATTGACGGGTTAATGTGAGATTATTCGTGTAGTTATCCATTATTTAACTAGAAATCGATTTGATAAAAGATTTTGACTTTCGTGCTTTGGTTTGGTTGCTCAGGATTATTTCGATGGCCTATGATAAAATGTATCAATCGAATATATTCTTCGTTCCGAGTGGCTGCGCCGGCCAATCGGCAATATAAACTGAGAAAGTCTAGGGAAAAACAGTTCTTTTTTTAGTTAGTTAATTACTTCACTATGCTGCTAGCTCAATTTTTTATTTTTGACTGAATTGCTAGCATCAGTCATCTTGTTTATTTGGATCGAGAGAAAAGTGATAACTCAATAAGAAAAAGATTGTACTACGATAGAAGATGGTTCCACTTGTTTAAACTCGACAATCAACATGAAGGCAATTTAATTCCATTATGTCAATCCAAATAGAATAAGTCTATCAAGAATATAAAAATCTCTTTACCTACTAGGTTACATAGTTTAGTTACAAATTTTCTTTAAATTAAAAGCTTAATCTGAAATGCCATGTCATATCTGGCATATACTTCTCCTCTGATTCCATTCTTTTTTCTTTTTTTTACAAAGGCTTCTCTTTGAAAAAATAAAGGATTGGAATAAAATAGTACCATTCAGAAGAGAAAAATTGTATATATCTAAATTATCATTTTCTTAACCAAGGACACCAATATCTAGTATGTGGATACATTTTTTACATATCTTTTTTTTTTTTTTTACATGTGTGGAATATAAATCTTGATGTTCAATGAAAAATCTGTGTTCACTAAAAAGTAGAAAGTAAATATAATAATCAAATTAATTTATTTAAATTACATTTTTTGAAAATATTACTCTGTGGGCTATGACCTTGTTACAACCTCTTATCATGTTGATTTCATTTGTTGATCCAACCTAAAGTTTGAAATATAAATTTCTAAGAAATTTTTGAGGATAAAGGAAGAACATATCATCCAAAGGGTTGTTTGAAGAACCTTTGAATGAAGGTCCTTTCCATGTTTAAAAATAATTAAAATATTAAAAATATATATGAAGGTCTCTTTCATGTTTAAAAACAACTTTAAATCAAGGTGCCTTTGTTTGAAGAAATACCTTTGAACGAAGGTGTTTGTTAATTTTTTCTCTTCAACCATGCAAATTTTAAATGTTCCACAAGTGGGACACACCATTGTGGGTCTACCCACATGAAATTTTAAGTTGATAATACAACAAACATATGGAAATAAATAAAAATGATGATGGGATAAGACCAAATGTACAAAATTGTAAATGGATGTGGATTAAGCATCCAATAATAAGCCAACTTAACACAAAGAATATGCTACTTAGAAAAACATAAATGAAATATATTTTACAAATCTAAAACTACAAAATAAAATAACTTTGGAGCAAATAAAAATAGCAATAAAATAAAAATGTAAACAAAATAAAATATTTTGTAAATAATCCTTTAGTAAAATAAAAGAATCCTTAAGTAAAAAATAACAAATAAACATAGTTCTTCCCTTAAAAATTAAATAAAACAAAATCATTTTTAAATAATTATAAAATAAAATAAAATAGCATTATAAATAAATAAAATAATTTAAGATTAATATTTTTAGACACATTTAGATAAATATATTTGTGATATCTTTATCAATTATATTTAAATCATTTCATCAAATTAGATTTAAAATTAAATAAAAATTAATATAAATATACAAATTTAATTATTACAAATATTTATAAAAACATTTCTAACTTTTAAAAATTATATCAATTAAAAATATCTTCTTTTCCTCACCCACCAAACATAAACAATAGATATTTAAAAGTATTATATTTTTTATTATTATATTAGTAATATTTTTATTATTATCTTTTTTATTTTATTATTATTATAATATTATTTTATTATTATAATAATATTATATTTATTTTGAAGATGAAAAAGATATATATATTTAAAGAGGGGTAAACACTTTTGATCCAAAGTTAAGAACCAGTGAAGTCATAAAATGGGGGACCTCATCTCTACCACAAACGTTCAACAAATACACCCTAATGGAGTTTGAACTTTGATGAGAAAAATAACACAACTTAACCATCACACCATGCAACTATTGACTACACCACAAACATTCAACAAATACATCCCAAAGCACTTTGAACCTTGATGGAAAAAATAGCACAACTTAACCATCAAACCATGCAACTATTGACTATTATTATATTATTATTATTATAATAATATTTTATATATACATATAACATTAAAAAAATTATTACTATTATAATATATTACCATTATCTATTAATAAAACAAAATTTGACTCACAACCTTCCTTTTATACACCAATGACTATTCACATACTCATGTCACGTGGACATTTCGTCGATGTTATCTCGACTAAGATTCATCTCACCGACGAGTTAAGCTATTCCTTCATCTCCTTGACTAAGCTTCGATTTTCATTTAATTAAAGATGCTTGGATTTTAACAACTCAATAGGGATTTGATTTATTTTTTTCTTAAATTCGATATAAATATGGGAAAGTGGGAGATTGTGTTCACACCAATTCCCTTTTTTTCAAACCATATCAGTTTTCTTTGAACGCACATCATTAATTATTTTTGGAAGGATTCGGATATTAAATCTTCCAAGATCTTTTTGCAAAATAAATAGATCAGTCAACAGGTCTTTAGTCTACTGGTGAAGTTGAAAGGTCCTAAATGAGCCCACTAGGGATCAAGTCTTACTGAGTGCAAAGGCTCCAACACCAAAAAAGGGATGAGGTCGGGATCGTGCCCCAGACGAATTTGACCCCGTATCTGATAGCAAAAAAAAATCTGTGGATGACCTCCATCAAAATAAATAAATAAATCGATCGATCAAATACAAATAGAAAGCCAAAGCAATTTGAAACCATCACCATAGAAACCAATGGAACGCAGAAAAGTCAGAAGTGGAATAAGGTGAGGAGGGTGAGAGTATCCTAACCCTGACCATAACGTGTGCGTTCTTTTTTGCGTAAGCGATCTCCAATTTTAGCCTTTCACTTTTGTGGTTTCTTTTGCATAAGCGATTTCCAATTTTAGCCTTTCCTCCAAATTACAAGATTCAAACTTCTGCTCCTCTTTGTCAATTGCATGGGGTGACTTTTTACCATTTTCTTTTATTCTTTTTCAATTTTTTATATAAATTATATTTTCTGGTCTACGGTTCTACTTAACTATTTTCTTTAAAGAAACTCAAGTTTAACTGTAGCTGCCGTATACAAAGCACTCTAAGCAATCTAGACTGAACCTACACCTTATATGTCCTGTAAGTTGAGGCCATTCAGTAAAATGTTGAAAATATTTATTTTATTGTTGAATTATTTGATGTTTACTAATAGTCAGTTTATTCTGAATATATATCCAATGATCAGAGAAACTCTGAATTTGTAAGAAAGAAACATGGCTTTGGATGCTGATCTCCTCACAAAAATCTTAGGCAGTGTAGATAGCAAAACACGTGTAAATGCAGGGTGTGTATCTTCACAGTTTTGGTTCATTGCAAGTCAGGAGAGTCTGTGGGAAGAGGCATGCTTCTCTCTCTGGCCTTCCACACAAAACCCACAACTTCAAAATATCATCTCTTCTTCATCGGGTGGGTTTAGAAATTTTTATGCAAATTGCTTTCCTGTTATTGCTTGTGATGAGGCGTTTCAGAGTGATGGTAGCCTGGAGATTAGCACTGGTGTTCCTTCTGATTTTCTCTGGGTTGTAGATGTGCAATGCGATAATAAAGCCATCTTTTCCAAGGTCGTTTGGGGAATTCCTTTTGCAGACAATTTTCCAGGGTGGTTTCTTGACTCTCCTTTCCGGACTGACATTATTAATCTTGAAGATGAGGAGAGTGGTGAAGATGGGTTGCCTACAATTGTGTCAGTTGATGAGATGGGAAAGGAGGGTGAAATTTGGAGGCAGTTGATGGAAAACATTAAGTTGAGCTGGATTGTAATAAACAAGAGAACGGGGCAGGCGGGTAATCTTTCAAGTTGGAGTCCCTTGGATGGGCAAAGACACCCAACTTCGAATGCAGACTTTCTGATGTGGTTTGGCACGTTACTACCTGCTGTGGACATATTGCCTTGCAAGGCTGTAGAATGCATCATTGAGATGAAGTGCAGAGTTTCAGATAATTATCACACCAGTTTGAAGATGATCGAACTTACCATCCGTTTGGAAGAGGCAAAATTATGTCAGTTGATGAGGTGGGGAAGGAGGGCAAAATTTGGAGGCAATTGATGGAAAATATTAAGTTGAGCTGGATTGTAATAAACAAGAGAACGGGGCAGGCTGCTAATCTTTCAAAGTTGGAGTCCCCTGGATGGGCAGAGACACCCGACTTCTGACGCGGACCTGCTGTGGATATATTGCCTTGCAAGGTTGTAGAATGTATCCTTGAGATGAAGTGCAGAGTTTCAGATAGTGATCACACCAGTTTGAAGATTATTATAGAATTTACCATCCGTTTGCAAGATATGAGAGGAAATGATGTTAATGGAAGGAACGGTTTGCGTATCCTTGAGAGAGGTCTACATTACAGGAGAAACAATGACTACAATAAGATTTTGGAATTGCAGAGAAAACACTTGACAGAACGGAGGAATTTCAGGGAAGCTAGTAGGAGGAATGAAGGCCATCCAAGGACTGTTTGGATTATAAGTGCTATTATTGTATATGTTTTTGTTTTATTATCTCATATCCCTCCTTGGAATTGTGGTTGCCAAGAAGTAAAAGCACTCATATTATATTAATCAGCAAATGCTTATTAATGAGTAGGATTTTTCTGTGTTTAAATTCTATTACAGGATTCCATCGTTTTATGAAAAAAAATCTATGAAGGTTGTATACTGAGTTGAAAGCTAGTTCTGAATTTTGAAATTGGTAATATGGGAATCTAGCAGTAGATATAAATTTTACGTTATTTGTTCGAATATCGTGTTGACATCTCAAGTTTGAAATGAAGGTAATTCCTCTACATGTTCTGTTCGATGTTGGTGCATTTCATAGCTTCAATAGGTTCTTTATATACCTAGCATAGATCAATTTTGGGGTAAATTGTTGTTTAATATTTGTCTTTTTTTAAAAAAAAAAATTGAAGTGTTTATATATATATATATATGAAATATTTAATATTTAAAATATAATTGATTAAAATTTATAAAATTATTATTAAAGTTATAATTCATAGTAAGGATAATGATGTGTCTTACTATTTATTACAATAAAGAAAATAGGAAGTATAATTAAGTTTATTTTTTAAATGATTTTGTTGAAATGTGAAAATTTAATTGAGAAAAGAAAAATATATATTATAATATAAATAAAAGTTATGTAGTGATAAATACCCACCTTCTTTTTTAGTGTGAAGAATATAACAATTAATTATGAGAAATTATCGTTAAATTGATTATGTATTGTAATTGTGTGTTCTAAATATATCTAACTTTGTAGTAATGAATGGAATGGAAAAAATTAGATAAATAAATTGAATTGAAATATTTGAAACAAAATTATTAGATGTTTCCATATTTACATTATAGATAGAAAGTGTTGCTTGATTCGTTTGATTTAGTAACTAAAAACTATTTCAATAAATGTAAATTATTTACATCATAACAAATCGAAATAAAAATGTGTAACTTGTAATGTGTTTAAGATACTATAAACAAATACAGAACCAATATTTAGTTTAAATCATATGTTGTCTACGATTTGTTAAAAAAATGTTTATAGGAAAGAAGCAATTATTGTATTTTTTAGTTTCTTTTATATGTGAATTTATTATTTGTCACATCAATTTCTTTTATCAAGAAATTATATAGAATAATAAATGTGTTACAAGCTCTATGGAATATGGTTCAAGCTCTCTAAAATTCTATAATGAACCTGCACCTTATATTTTAGAATTTTTTGTCATTTTAGTAAACAAATTCTAAGGATTTTAAATGGATCAAAGAAGGTATATAGAGAGAGAGTAAGATATAACATTCTTCTATCTTCTTCACATAATTAGATTCAAAAGTGACACATGCATAAACATTAAAAATCATAGAATTAAAGTTTTGGATGGTGGCATATAGATTAAATGATAAAAGATATGAAACTTTCAATAAATTGTTCTTAGACTAGGGTGATCCCACAATACTAGTTTACAATTTTTGGTCAAACTGGACACTGAAATAATTTTTTCTAACTAAATCTTCACTTTCAGGCACCTATAGTGGCTAAACCGTGAAGAATTTGAAGATGATGCAAACTAGTGATTTTTGACATTTTGTCTGTAGATTCTAAATATATTTTTTTCAAAAAAAATTGGAATCAGATTGCACTTATTTTTCCACCTCCTTCGAAAACTAGTTTTTTTCAACAAACAACATTTTTAAAGAGTGACGCTCACCGTATAAAACATAACTTTTTTTCCATGAAGGATAAAATTATAATTCTTTCGAATTTAGATGTGTAACTCTGATATCTAGTTATTCTAATTGGTCTCATAGTTTTTTATTGAATATTTTTTCCTTAATCAAGTTTTGAAGTCAAACCAATTACAATTCAGACATAGGAGGACTGTATACAATGTAACTTTTTTTGTATGTATCGAAATTCAATTATTTTTTCTGTTGGATCAAAGATTTCAATATCTGGTGCACTCATATTTTAAAAAAATGATAATCTACTATTTTCCACATGTGCAGAACAAAGAGCTTGATTTTCAGTGAAAAACCTATGTTTAATAAAACTAAAAAAATAAATACATAATAAAACCTAAACATATTAAAACTATAGTCGTTGGATAGGTCGTTCCAAGGACTACCTAATTCTAGTTGGGTTTGTGAAGTCTCTCTCATTTTCATCTTCGACCTGAGCTTCGAAGTGCAAAAAAATTGATTTTTTGTGACAAAGAGCGGGAATCAAGGAAAAGGGGGGTTCGATCGAACCAGGGGGGCTCAAGCGAACCCCCTTTCAAAAAGGGGTTTTCATTTATTTTTTGGCTGGACGGTCCATACTTATATTAAATGGGTTCACCCGAACCTGGGTTCGAGCAAACCCTCTTTTGGTTCGTTTGAACCAATGAGTTCATTCGAACCCCAAGAGTGAAAAATTTTGGCATGAGGACATTTTTTGCAAGTTTTCCTTCCTCATTCAAATTGTAAACCATTTTTTTGGGTTTACCCACTAGTATGTTGGTAGAGACATATTACATGTAATTGATATTTCATTAGTTGTGTGTTGCTTTATTGATTTACTACTGTGATTAAATTTAATGTGGGCACAAAGACAATCATAGTGAATGACAACCATCTCCTAACATAGATTGGTATTTTATATATGAGGTTGGATTGCTTTCCTTCCTCTCAAAATTCGTAATGTAAGCTTGTATGTATATATATGTGTGTGTATGTATATGTGTGTGTGTGTGTGTCTATGGGCATCTGACAAATTCATTGTGAGCAATTCATCAAAGGAAAATTCACTGACAGAAAATTCACCGTCAAGTAAAATTCACCGCCAATAATTCACCAACATTTTTTAATATATATTTTAAAAACTTTTATTTTATTAAAAAATATTGGTGAATTGTTGGCGGTGAATTTTACTTGGCAGTGAATTTTCCTTCGATGAATTGTTGGCGATGAATTTTTCTAAAGCCATATATCTATATATGCATATATATGTGTGTGTGTGTGTGTGTGTGTGTGTGTACATATACATATATAGATATATACACTATATATATATATATATCTATACATATATATGTGTATATACATACATATACATATATATATATATATATATATATATATATATATATATATATATATATATATATATATATATATATATATATATATATTGTTTTATTCACTTATTGGCATATGGAGTGACCACATGATTGCCGAAGTAGATGTTTTCTACTTTGGTAACCTCTAGAGGCCTAAAAGGTTGCAAATTCAATTAGAAAAGATGTTTTCTAACCTCGTCAACCTAAGTACACTTAAGTTATAGTGAATAGATAAATTATTCACTCTAACACTTCCCCTTAACTGATACTTGGGGAGATCACAAAAGTGCAATAGATACAAAGAAATGGGTCCCAACTACGAGGCCTGGTGAAGTACCCATGTCTAATGCAATCTCTCACAAATGGAGAAAGATAGAAAACCTAGTGGGAAAAAACTATCCTCCAAAAGAGAGATAAGAGAAGGATAAGACCTCCTGAATAGATGTTCTATGATGATAGGAACATGATGATGAATAACTCCTGAAGCATGTCGAAGTTGTAAACTTTTTCGAAGATGAATTGATGTTTGTTGGAATCAACGAACCTCCAAGAAATGTATATCATGATAAGAGACACAAAATAGTACATGAGTGAACATATGGAACACTAATCAACCATGATTATATAGATGAATGTGAAGTTGAAAATATAGATAGTACTATGATTCTAGAGTACAATCAATAAATGCATGAGTGACATGTGTATAGTACTAAAATGTGTATCATGGTGCTCTACATAAGTACTAAAATCTCACAAAATATGATCCACTAAAATAATCCCTCATTCGAGAGATAAAGATAGAAGGTCAATGAGACCCCTCAAAAACTAGAAGGTTCCTCTATTGCTCCATTGAAAGAAGCATTAGCATAACACTGCTATAATCCCCCCTTAATGCTAAGAGGTATAAATAGACCAACTAAAATTAGAAACAAAAATGTGCAAGGAATTTAGACTCAAAATTAGGTCCAAAAGATGTACAAAAAAAATTGAAAAAGAGTGTGCATCAAGGTACATATGGATGAGGCGAGAATCATGAGGATCCATTGTTGTGATGGAAAATCAAGGCAACACATGCATTTCACGAGAACTACAAGGATCCATTGTTGTGATGGCTAATCAAGGCTCTCCACAACCCCCCATTACACTTTATAATTCGGTGTAAGTACAAAATTCCCTCCCTAAAGAACACATATTCAGTTTTTGTGACACTTTATGTGAGTGCATTTACAAACTTATTTACGGTTATGAATTCTTACAAGTTTATGTCATGAGATGGATAAAGAAAACATAAATTAAATATGTATTTCAAATCTCAATAAAATGACAGAAACAAAAAATTAAAACCCCCTTATTCAAACCCCCCTATTTTGAAAATTATCACAAAACGAAAAAAACCCCTCCCCTTTGCCAATTGATGGTTTACTAATCTGCCTTCTAACAACTAATAATTAACTTTAATTAATATAATTATCAAAACAATAATGATTACAATAAATTTGGCTAACCATATATAATTTATTAGACCAAATAAAGTCACCACATGGAGGAGTTGATGAGTCGACCTAGCCTTTATGCTACGTGTGGAGGGCTGCATTGGAGAGTTGCAAATCTGCAAAAAATCGACTAGCAAATAACAATCCAAATTAGAACACTTTGAAACAACAGTTTGCATGGAGTAATTCGCCGAGTCTGTGGGCATCGTGGATAAGCAAACCAGGTCAAACTTCCACGCCAAAATTGCAGTCAATGCCACGTCTTGAGACTTTTCAAGGCAGGAGATCCTTATGCCTCTTAATCCAAAGGTGTTTGGAATGCAAGTTGCATGGTTTCCGATGATGGAGGGTGCAACTCAAGAATGAGTGTTGCGTAGGAGCAGGCTAAAGAGAGGGTGACCTCAAAATCGGCAACATATTCCTCTTAACGCCTCTCACAAATCAAAGGTGGGCGCTACTGATATGTGCAGATCGGGTCCTTGGAGATTTGCATGTAAAATTCTTCGCAATGCTTTCTTTGTAGCGGCTCAATCCTCTTCATAATGCATTAAAAAAAAAAAAAAAAAATTGTGTATAAAAACATTTGCACACAATGAGTTTAATTGACATTATCAAAGAGATTGATAAAAGAGTTGATTAAAATGTACAATATGACCTTGCATATATAGGCAAGGAAGAGGCAATCTACCTATCATGTGGATTGGTAAGTGCCCCATGATGTGGCACAAATAAGTAGACAAGTGTCCTATAAGTGTTTAACCTTTGGGTCACTTGAAATGTGCAAACCAACAACCTATTTGACCAAGTCATCAACTTTGATGATAAGTGTTGAATGACTACAAAAAAAATGACCTTTGAGGTGAGATGGAAAGTCTTCCATCTCAAAAGGTATACAATGTTGAATGACTACAAAAAAGTGACCTTTGAGGTGAGATGGAAAGTCTTCCACCTCAAAATATATGCACATGAGGTTTACCAAACAATTAGGTAACCTCTAAAGGCCTAAAAGATTCCACATTTAATTAGACAAGATGTTGTCTAATCTCAACCACCTAAGTACACTTAAGTTATAGTGAATAAATAAATTATTCACTCTAACAATTTTTACTTTTTTTGAGATCATGTTTAGAGTAGGGAGTAGTTTAGGTTTATTTGATTACATTTGGTGGGATATAATTTCATAGAATGTGAGATTAATAAAATTTAAAAATAAACAAGGGTTGGACACAAATTCAAGAATCCTCAAAATATTTAATTTTGTTATTAATTAAAATTATTCAAATTTATATACATGAGTTTTATAATTAACGTCTTATGAGATTCTCTTATTAATCATTGTATGGCATTTAAGGTGATAATTCATTAGTTTCTTAAAACTTTGTGTTGTGACTCTTCAACTTCCAAAAGTGATTTATTGACTATTAGTGATTATTTTTACAAAAATTGTTTGAATTTGATAGTTGTGTCTAAATATAAAGATATAATATTCAGGGGTGGTTATAATTTCTTCAAAGTTGTCCTTGCAATCATAAATATTATAGGAGATTAGATTTGATAAAAGGTTTGAATATTTGAAAGCTCCACTAGAACCCTTTAAACAAGATAGTCTAAAGATCACATATTGAAATACTTCAATCTCATTTGCTAATAAAATTAGAAGAACCTCTAATCTAGGGTAAGTGCAAAAAGTTGAGTCCACGAAACGTGGAAGTTTTTGCTTTAGCCAAAAAAATGAAATCGGCATTGCAAAAACGAGATCTCGTTTTTTATAAACAGGATCCTGAGCTTAAAATCAAAAAATGGGATCCCGTTTTTTAAAATACGGGATCTCATTTCAAACGGGATCCCGTATTTTAAAATACGGGATCTCGTTTTTAAAAATTTCTATTTTTGGCAACTTTTCAAAACCGGATCCCGTTTTTCAAAGTTTCCGTTTTTGGAAACTGTTCATTTTTGAAAAATTCATTTTTGAAAAAATCATTTTTGAGTTTTTAAACGGATCCTTTTTAACTTTCCAAAATGGAATTTTCTCCATTTTTGGTAATTTTCAAATTGGGATCCCGTTTTGTAAAAGCATAAAAAATGATTTTTTAGTAAATTTTTAAAATTTCAAATTGGTTTTGCTTTGTGGTCGAATTTTTGCCTCGGATTTTGGTTCGGGAAAAACATTAGGAGTCTGAACCTAGGCCTTCACCCTTATTTGACCTGCAAGTTGAAGGTTCTAACAATGTCAGAGAAAAATACCAAATTTGGACATATGGCTGACAACTTTTTTTGTAGAATTTTTTGATGAAATTAAAACCCATTTTAGATGAGACAATGTAGATTCCAAAAATGTAAATTTTTTTACAATTGGATTATTTTGTCTATTTTTCAATTAATTTCAGATGAAATTGGTCCATAAACTTTAAATATCAAAGTTTTTTACTATTTTAATAACTTTTGATCAACATAACATTTTGACGAACGGATTGCACAAGGGAAAACTTTAGACAATTCTTTTCAATTTAAAAAAAAAATTGCAAAAAATGATAACTTTAGGCCATCTTATGCATGTCGTACACGACAATTTTTCTAAACGACAAATATGTCTAATAAAAAATTAACAAAAAAAAAATATTCAATAAAAAATTACAAAAAAAAATCCAAGACAAGCTTCAGTGAGTCACAAATCTTTTCCCAAAAGGATTTAGAAAAGTATGATCATTTAAGTCAAAATATGGATGCCGTACACGTGCATGGTATGGTAAAAAAAATGACTTTTAAATAGTGGATTTTACAAAAGCCTATTGAAACTCAATTTGTATAATCTGGGTATTGAAATAAATTAAATATTTAGAAACTAGACTCTGAATACTATATTTTATGATCAATGACTTGTTTGAAAATTTCACCTCTAAGTGTTTCAAATTTTAAGGTCAAATGTATCAAAACTTTGAAAATCAGGGAAAACACTTCCACTTTTTGACCAAAAAATGGACTCAACTTTTCACCAACATCCAAAAGTTTTTTTTTATGAAAAAAAACCTTTCAAATTGGGGGATTTATATTGTTCCAAGTTTTGGTGTGACAAAACATACATCACTACCACCAATGGGCCACTTGCATTTCATGATGAATTTTTTTAAATTTTATCAAGAATTGTATTTCAATTCCAACACACCCTCTAAAGTGCATTCATGTTGAATGAGCTATGAATCAAATTCAACATTTCAGTCATGATATAAGTTAGTTCTAATAAATTTTAGACAAGACAAAATTTTAACTATGATACTTGATTTTTAGTTCTAATTATTTTGTATTTCTTTACAATAAAATTTATTTCATTAACTTCTATTGTATAAACAATGTATTTAGTATAATATATATATTATCCTTTTTCATGTAATTAAAGATTTGACTATGGAAAAATTATTTCTCAATAAAACTCTATTGAAATGATTAAAAAAATCAACATATCCATTAAACCTATAGACCTAATTGTTAGTAAGAATATATTTTATAATATAAATTTTTAAAACTAAATTAGATAATGACAACTACCTACACTGTGATAATAAGACTCAGAAAACTGCTGGTCCCTACCAGGGTTTTCTTTTCTTCCAGCTATCACGTACATTAGGACAGGAGGGGATTAAAAAAGCATGGGGCCACTGCAATAGAAAATCTAATCCCTGCAATGTGACAGTGTGCAGACACCATAATAGAACAGCAGTTAATCTTCGTCGGGAAATGTTCCATACACAAATTAAATTATGAAAGTACAAACGTTTTTGGATTCTACCGACTCGATAAGAAAAAGTGCATCAAAAAATCACAGGATGATTTAACAGTTTGGTGAACCAGAGCGTTCATGTAAAAAAATTCACCGAAAGCACAAGGAAAAAATTAGCTTTGCACTTTCTGGAGCAACTTTTTATACCAAAAGGGTAGGTGAAACTTCTTACTCATAGTATACACAGATCGAGAGCAATTTTTTTCTGTTATGTATAATTTTACACAATTAATCTAAAAACAATGTGAGAGTTGAGGATCACAGAGCTCAGATAGCACAACTCTCTCCCAAAATTAAATAGCAAAGTGAAGCAAATGCAACAATGCCACTTAAAGTACAGAGGGTATCCAGAAGGCCTTCATTCCTCTCCTTTGCTTCTTTCAGTTTGCTCTGTTGGCTCAAGTATTTCTGATATGATTGGAAAATCTGATGATGGTCCTTACTCTTTGGGCAACCAAGAGCTTTTTCTAGGATAAGCAGACTGTTCCTTCCGTTAACACGAGCTCCCATCATGTCCTCCAACTGCATGCCAAGTTCAGTAATCTTCATACTGCCATGATCATTATCTGACAGTCTAATCTTTATGGCAAGGATACATTGCACATCCTTGTAAGGCAATATGTTTTGAGCAGGTAATATGGAGCCAAACCTCAATAAAAAATCTGAATCAGAATGCTTCTGCCCAAGCAGAGGTCTCCAGCTTGAAAGATTAGCTGCTTGCCCTGTTCTCCTGTTTATCACAATCCAGCTAAGCTTAAATTTGTCCATCAATTGCCCCCAAAATTTATCTTCCTTCCTCACTTTGTCAACAGACACAACTGTAGGAAACCCAGCTGCAACAGTGGGATCCTCATTCTCAAAATCCCAAAAATCAATGAGATCAATTCTAAAGGGGCAACGGCAGAACCAACCCTCAGAATCACTTGCATTAGGAATGCCCCACAAAATTTTGGAATAGACTACCTTCTCCATGTACCACACATCCACAAGAGAAACAAAGTCAGAGGGAACACAAGTATGCAGCTCTAGGTCGTCATGACAAATCTTTTTCATTTCACTGCAGTTGAAATCTTTCTCACTACTTCCATAGGTAATGGATGAAAAGCAATTTGCATAAAAGTTTCTGAAGCCACCCAATGAAGAAGAAATGAGTTGCTTAACATCTGTGTCCACTGTGGAAGGCCAGAGAGTTGAGCATGCCTCTTCCCACATATTCTCCTGTCTTGCAATGGACCAAAACTCCGAAGAAACACACCCTGCATTTGCAAGTGTTGTGCCATCCACACGGCCTAAAATCTCCGAGATAAGATCACAATTCAAAGACATGATTCAGGTGGGCACTGTGGCACCGAATGATTTGAGAAAAACAAGCTAAATGGGCAAATTTTAAATACAAGATTTTCAAACATAACCCTTGCAATAGACTATAAACTTGTCGATATCCCGAAAGTCTGAACTACAGCAGAGCTGCTGACAACCAGGTATTGATATTGTTCCCGTTTTATACATAACAGAGTTCGAAAATGGCAATTTGCCAAATTGAAGCATACATGGAGCTTTCTGCCCCACTTTTCTTATTATCTTATCACACGCTGCGGATAAGATCCACATTTCTCACTGTTATCTCCGACATTAAAACGAGTCAAAACTGAAAACTATACGCATTAAAACATTACATGAATGATAGTTTTTAGTCTATTTTATAAAATAGACTTCGAGTCGAATCGTCTGAACTCTGAACATGACGTTAGACCGCCGCCCACCGAAATGGGAGACCGCATATGCCGATAGAAAATTCCACGTTGCGTAGGATAAGATGCATCGTATGACTTATTTAATTGGTGGAATCCTGTATTCAAATGAGGGTAGTAATATTTATTGGAGTGAAGTAGGAGAGATGTACTAGGGCTAATTTTGCATTCGTGTAGAGTGTAAAATAGATTCGATTTTAATTTTATTTTTTGGGTTTTTTCATAAGCGAGTTAAACTTCAAAAAGAAAAATTTGGCTTTTGGGTATTTAAAACACGCCTTGTGGAACCCATAAAGCGAAAGGTGTTCAAAAAGACTGTTTTTAAACCTTCGTCCCATACATCTTTACCACTTCGCCGGTACCCATTCATTAGACAAACAATAAAAACCCACAAAAATTTTAAGTGTTTTCAATGTGTTTTATTTTTTTTGGTCAACTACACATTCAGTAGTGAACATATATTGGTGTAATTTGTAAATTTTTATTGGCATAATTAAAACAATGTAATGACTAAAATGTAAACGATTATTGGGAGGTCAGGTGAACAAGGGGTGAACGGGTATTGGATCATGGACGACAATTGGGTCTTTTCCCCTATATGGATTTTTAATAAGTCGTTTATTCTATTATTCTACTTCAAATGCATTTTTAATCGTAATTTATTTGATCAAATTAAATATGCTTCATTTTGAATAAAATTCATAATACACTGATAAAACTCATAATACATTGGAGTTGAAATAATATCGAGATGAGTAACTTTTAAACATTAATTAGATACAATATATATTAAATAAATTATTCATATGAATAAAAAATAAATATGTGTAAATCATTATTTATAAAATATAAATTAATATAATTAACTAAAAAAATATACAATTGATTTTTAATAAAATATTATACGATTTAACACCCAAATAAAACTCTACATACCTTCTAAATTTAATTATTTCTTCAAACTATTTTTTAAAATTATTGTAGAATCTTTGGCAAGAAAATGCCTTTTGCAATCGTCACTTTTTACTTTTCCTTTTAAAAAGTTTATAAAGGAAGATTTTGTCCACGCCTCCCATAAAGTTCCTTTTTGGGGCAGCTAAAGATATTTTCATCAGCACCTTTTTAATGCCTTATCAAATAAAAAGTAAATAAGGAAACGACTGTCATCCGTTTTATAGACTTTTAAATTTATTTTGATAGAGAGTATACATTTGTTTTGTATTATTATTTTAAAAGACGTGTAATTGAAATTTTCCATTAATTTATTACGAATTATAATCTCTTATAAAATTAGAATTTATTAAAATTGATTTTTTTTCAATATGCTGAATAATTTTTTGTCTTAAATTTTTAATAATAATTTTATATTTTTAAATTATAATGAATATGAGAGAATTATTTATTTTTAGAATGTAAGTTATGATATTAAAAAATGTATACAAAAATAGTTTTATTAGAAAATATATATTTTTGAATTGTTTGAGTAATTTGTTGGGAATAAGAGTTTAAATTACATGGTAAATAAATTATCAACATCTTTCAATTTATAGTGAAGGAGTGAGAGGTAATCATTCCACCAAAGTCAATCGAGACACAAACCTAACATCATCCCTTTAGAGTGTTAGGGGCCTTGCATTTAACAAGACTTTAATCATTGATGAACTTTATATAAAAATTATTCTTTTGTGATTGAGATGGGAAACAAAAAGTGCTTTAGCCATTTACTTATTCTTTGGTCTTAAGCTCTAGGCTTGCATAACATTTTTTCTTAAGAATCAAACCAAATTAAGCTAATTTAACAAAATTAAGCCACCCTCCTACTAACATAATGATGGATTGGTTATAGATGGTTATGTTTGCTTGTTAATTCTCCTCTCTCCCCTTTAGTGACTGAATATTTGAAAAAATCCCCTCAAAATTTTTAAAATGCTTTTCCCCTAAAGTTGTATACACCTAAAATTTGTACATCTTGGAATTGCTTTTAAAACAAAAAATCTCCTACTATCCTCACGAACTAGAAATTCAATTTTAAAATGTAATAGTCTCATTTCATATTATCTTGATTGAAGTTTATTATTGAGCATGTGTATGTAGATGAGAAACCATAAAGCAGTTGAAAACACATTTTAATTCATAACATGTTTGAGCTACTCAAAGTGAAACCAAACCTTAATGTCTTCGCAACATGGTATGAACATATTTTTCTTACATGAACAAACAAAAGCAAGGTCAAGAGCCCTTATTTATCTTTCAATTTTCTCTCAAAGTGTTAGTAGGAAATAGTTTGAGCATGTTTTAAAAATGAAGTCCGATAAACCTCCTAGCTCTTGCTTTGATAATGGGGTGTGTACACCAAATTGAGGGAATAAAAAAGTGGCCAAAAAATTGTTTTACCTATATGCATATGCAATTTTAAAAATGTGAACTAGGCATAACATGCACATGTTATAATGCTTCAATAATCTTATTTATGTTATTTAATGAGCACATTTTGATAATTATAGTCATTTGCAAGCCTCCTCTTGAATTTTTTCATTATTTCATATTAAAGAAGAGGCAAAGTGATTTGTATTTTCTGAATTTTTAGATCAAATTTACTTTAAATTTTCATAAATTTTCATTGTGTAGGATAAATTTCTCATTTTTAAAATTTTGCATATTGTTGTATGAACCTTGACCTTTAGCCTAATATGGAAGAGGAATTGCTTGAAGGAAACCCCATACCACCCAAATCTTCTCCAACGCTTCCCATAAACCCTCCAAAAAATGAAGAAGATTTATTATGGAAGAAAAAAAACAAAACTTAAATCATAGAATTAGTTGACACATTGAAGACATTGATATCAAAGCCCTCATTAGAAGCAAAGATGAAGAAAATTGACTTAATGACAAATCAAATTCATTAATATTAAACACGTAGAGAGTCATGTCACCAACTCTATACAATAAATTTATTATATGTTGATGTCAAAAAATAAAAAAGTGAACAAAAAAATGTGTTCTTTTTGCAAATATGAAAACTAATGCACCACTTGCACTAAATTGCAAGAGATTCCCTATCTATTAATATAATCATAATGACATAAAATTAATTTCTAGGATAGGTGACTTGGATAGTGTTGATGAGTGTTTTTGCAATTTCTCAACACTGACACTACACAAGTGCAATGCCTCTCTTGAAAGGTAATTTCAGCAACTAAGTTAGAGAAATCACCCCAAGGTCTCTTGGGTGTCAGGTCATGACAATTCTTGGAATAGTTCAGTTACTTGATGTGATTTGTTGGTAATCACAAGGCGACCTTTATGGTTTACAAAGCATGGGAAGTTGGGTCTACAAATGGAGTCTCAAAGTGTTGGATGTGAATGAACAGTGGTTGTCCACTCAAAACAAGAAGCTAAAACTCACCTCTTTAACCAAGTTTGACATTGTGATGGTGCTTGGAATCCTAAACTATCAAAGATCTAAAAGAAATAGCAAAAGAGGAAGGGTTGAGAAAGCTAATCTAAATCTAAGCTATGAATGAACAGTAATAATGGAGGATGCTATAGTAGAAAGACTCCCATAAACTAGATTTTGCTTAACCAAGAGAAACCTACAACTACACAAAATCAGTGCAATCTTGTAAGGCCTGCTAATTTTCAAATTGTGCATGCACCTCATGAAGGCACAATTGAACTAAGTTGCAACAAATAAGTTAGCTCAGAATAGCTTTGCAAAGTGATTCATCATCAACAAATCACAAAAAGTATGAGTTGGAAGTGCATCCAATATTGTAACAACCAACACCATTAAAGACATTCAGTAAACTACAAGCTAAAACTAATATGGAAGTTGAACCATGCATGCATAATAAACAAACTCAAAAGAAACACCCATAAATAAATGCAATGCTTCTCTCTAATGCTGCAAAATGCCCTTTACACCAATTCTCCAACCATTTACAAATGAGGAGCAAGCCCCTATTTATAGTTTTCCAAAAGGAGAATGAATGACCAAGATTGATTTACATTGTGTGGCCCAGATTCATTTTACATTAGAGTTTCACCTACCCCCAAATATATGGCAATTTAAAATACACTATTTTGTCTTCTTCCCTATTTTTTCATGTAGCCTATTTTGTCTTTCAGTTGTTGTAGCCATTTTGTCTTCTAGCTTTCTCTTTTGTTATAGCTAAAAATTGCTAAAGGTTGCCCCCCATTTGATGTATTGTCAGCATTCTTCATTGAATCTTGTTGCAAATTTATGGCACTGAGAAGGAGATGCGTTGCTCCTGATTCCGGGTGGACAGCTCCTAATAGATCATGATCATTTGATGAAAGATAAAATAGCTCCTTCTTGCTCCCCTCAAGGCCATCCTTTGCAATTTTTTCACTGACTTCCTTGACATAGGCCTCCTAATGCCAACTTTGTTGATGGGTTCTAGGAGGAGAGGCAAGCATAAAATGAATTGTGACGAGAGCAATATGTTTTTTCCTTGTTCAACTTTCTCAATGGGCCTCCTCGATGGACCCACAATAGGTTCCATAAATCCTGTGTTGGAAATAGGATTCCATTATAATTGCAATCCTAAAAGAAAAATATTTCACCATATCTCCTAAGTCCTTGGAATGTGTTCAACAACACTAGGATTAGGAAGAGATTAATATTTGATGAAATAATCATGTTAATTGAAATTTGTAATTAATTATAAATGTTAAAAGCATGTGTGGACACCTTGGAATTAGCTCCTATAAAATAGGAGCACATGGGCACACATATGGTAGGTGACAACTCACCTTGATTTTAGTTAACTATTTCGGAGTAAGAGAACACTTTTGAATTCATGTAAAGATCTTAGGAGTTAGGGTTTAATGTTTGCATGCATGAAGTTCAGTTCAGTTCAGTTCAATTATGGTTCAGTTATCTTCAGTTAGTTTTAGTTGAATGCTAGTTGACTTCAGTTAACTTGGAATACATGGCTAATAACTTGAGTTGCATGACAAATAACAGGTACTACCTTCAGTTAATAGGGTATGACCATTCTTGCATGAATGGTGTTGAAAAACATTTCAGTTAACAAGAAATATCTTGGACCCACTTTGGGCACCCAAGTTGCCTTATTGGAATTAGCTCCTTTGCATGTTGAGATATTCTGAAGGCTTAGTTAAGTGGAGCCCTCTTTTGGGTGCCAACTTTGAGGATGAAGCCTTAAGATATTTACAGAATAAAGGTTGAGTTATGACTTCAGTTTGGGATGCCCAAATGGATGAAGGAGATGATTTGACATTATTCTTCATGACACAACTCTACTTGCAAGAGATAGGTGTACCTTTTAGGGTTAGGGCTTGAGCATTGTTATTGTAACTCATTTGGATTTTACAATGTTGATTAAAGTCTATTTATCTCAAGCAAGTTGAAGAGAGTGATTATAAGTTTTATTACAGGTTGTGAAGAAGTTTTGGTGAAGACAAAAGAGGCATTCTCAAGCAAAAATTGGAGCTATTGTAATTGACTTCAAAGATTGAATAATAGATTAATTCTTGGTGGAGTTTTTTACCCGAAAAGGTTTTCTCCATGTGCTATACTTGTGTAATCTTTCTAATATCCTGTCTACTTCTTCTATCAACTTTTGTCTACATTCTACAAACAAAAAAATGGATTAATCAGATAATCACCCACAAAGAATTTGTAACAAAGGAAAAAACATATTTAGATCAGCAATATTAAAGTTTTACAAAGTATTAAGCTAATAAAACACCTCAATTTTCAAGATCCTGCATACACAAAGTGCAGTAAGTGCTTTTGTACGTAAATCAAGGCAAATGTTAGTCAGATCCTACAAACTCATTGTTAGACCCATCCATAGATCATTAAAAGATCATAAAATTCATCATCATTTAGCATTTGGAATTCATTTGGACCATAAACATAAATGTGGGTTTAGGGGTGCGGGTAGCTAGGAGTAGGACGATGCTAAGGCCATAGAGACTCACAAGCAACCGCCCACAACAACAACTCCACATAGTGAACTTGGCGATCAAATTCCATGTGAGGCACTTTGGCATGTGTAAAAATCAATTGTAAGGGACTTGAAGTTACCAGGTTAAGCTTGATGCATTTGTAGGTCTGAGGCATGCAGGCGTAGGAAGGTTGAAGGATGTTTGGAGTCTCCACCATTAATTAACTAAATTCAAAGCATGGCGACCTATAGGCAGAAGTCCGCACTATGGGACCAACGGGTGCCTCAAACGTTAAGGGCTACGTGCAAAAGTTTGACCAATTTAGGAGATGCGAGAGGGAGCTATTGCATCACCGTCATATTTTCGTCGTTAGGAACAACGTTGGGGGGACAACTGTCTACATAGGAGGACCTGTAATGAGCCCATAGACTTAAGCTTTGCCCAGATGAGTTTCAAAATAGCAAAGGGAAACCATCCTTGTGGGATCTGCAGTGCAGATGGAAGTGGGCACTTGGATGTTGGGGGACAGTGATGGAGGGATGGCGGCTCGCAAAGAAATTCTCGTGAAGGACGACAAAGGGACAACAACCTGTAAAGGAATTCTTGCGAACGACGACGAAGGGGCAGCGGCCCGCAGAGAAATTTTTGCAACTTCACAAAACTTAATAAATTTGAGATTTTTTTTATTTTAGCACGTGGGAAAAGGGATAGAAAGAGTGCCAAGACATATTTCCTTAAGATTCAACTCATTTTGAAAAATGCAAAAATTTGCAAAATGCAAAAGCTGAAGGGTTTGTCGCCCTTTACAACAACATTGCTCAAATGGACTTTCATGGACAGACTTCTACAAGTAGACTTTTGCAATGAAATTTCCGCAATGTCTAAACACATGGAAAATTTGATGCAAACCCCTTTAGGCATGTGAAGACACTCATTTTATGGGCCCTAGATGATGAAAACTTGAAGTTACCACCCTTTTTGGAAATGCAGAGATTTGGAAGGGGGAAGTCGAAGGGTTCGCCGACCTTAAAAATGGAATTGAGCACACGTAGTCCTGCAGACGGCGACCTGCAAAGGAATTTCCATGGACAACAACGAAGGAACGGTGACCTGTAAAGGAATTCTCGCGAACATCAGCATAGGGATGATAGCCCACAGAGAAATTTATGCAACTTCCCGAAACTTAACAAAACCTTGGCAGTTCACTTAGGCATCATGAAAACACCCCAAATCCATAGGAAGTTCTTGTCCCCAAAGTTAAAAGTGAAGGAAAAAGAGAAGCAAGTGAGCAGGGGCCAAGTTAGCATGAGTAAGGCAAAAGTGAAAAAAAGGGGGTCCCTACCTTTGGCTGGGCATTTGTGCAAAATATGTACAACAAATCGTGACTCACTGGGGAAATGCTCCAGAGCATTTCAATTATAAACTAGAATCACTAACCTAGAGTCTCTGGTTTCGACCTTTACACTAAGGAAAACAAACTAGGTGTCTGGCCAAAGGATAAAAGCCACTAGTCAACCCAACCCTTCGTATGCTAAAAATCCTTGAAGTGTGTGCAGATGCATTCATTCCCATCCTTAAGTCACTACAAGAACCTCAGATTCATCAAGTTAAGCTATGTAATTGATTCTAACTTCAAAATCATTTGAGGCGTTGTCTCGTTGCCAGTCAGGCATCCATAGCCCGAATGAGGTTGTCGTTGTGATTCTCTCGAACACTGCTCTACTGTCAGTTGAGTGTCCATAGCCTCAGTAGATTTTTTTGTATCCTCTTGAAAGTTGAACTTCTTTTCTTTTGATTTTCAATGTTCTCCTTTTATTTTTGTTTAGTTTCTTTTCTTTTGATTTTCTCTTTTCAATTCTTTTGTTCCAAGCCACAAGTAGTGAAGCTTGCACTCAAGGCTGAGAATCATAGTGGCGCTGAAGCATAATTTTAGATTTTTCACTTAACTAGACTTCACAAAGGACCTACAACTACCTTAGGATTCTTACAACATGTGAGAGATATAAGATTTCAAAATACATTAGGAAAACATGAGACCAATGACTTATCCCCTTCGAATCAAATATTGACACTAACAAAAGACCTTCACCATCCACTTTGAAAACTTGATTAGAGTTTGTCGAGGAAATACATAGAACAGACCCCAGGCAATAAAATGGTTGTTGTGTGCGTAAACATGCCCAACAGAAAACAAGGGGACCCAAAGCAAAGCAATGAAGTAGAAGCAAAGCAAAAGCAAACAAAAAGAAAACACCTACACTAACCAAATAAGGAAAGAAAAATCAAACAACAAGGAAACTAACCTAAAGCAAACCAACCTATGAAAAACCAACCTATCCCAACAAAAGCAGGGAAGCGAGATATTTACATGAAACCCACACTACTCAAAAGCAACTATGTACAATGATATTTACAAAGGACCACGTTTAAGTGAGGCAAATCGACATTTGCACTCGTTGGAGAGTAAACCCATAATAGTGGTGTACAATTTTGATGAGGAAGGAAATTTGTAAAAATGCTCACACATTCAAAATTTCATGTTTTAAAGGGTTCGTTCGAACTAGGGGGTTCGCACGAACCCAAAAGAGGGGTTCGGTCGAACCCCTAGTTCGAGCGAACCCCTTTTTGCATGGTGGGTTCACTTAAACCCTATGATGTCACGTTTCTTCATAGAAACGAATGGAAAATTCAAAAAAAAAGGGGGGTTCGAGTGAACCCCCCTTCGAATGAATTCCCCTTCACCCTTTCGAGTGAAGGGGGGTTCGTTCAAAGGGGGGTTCGCTCGAACCCCCCTTTTTTTCCCTTCTCCCCCTCTTCCACCAAATTTTAGCAGATTTCTGCCCTTCGAAGCTCAGGTTGAGGATGAAAATGGAGGAGACTTCACAAACCCAACTAGAAGATGGTAGTCCTCAGAATGAGCTATCCAACGAATAAAATTTTAATATGTTTTGGTTTTATTATGTATGTGTTTTTTTAGTTTTATTAAACATAGGTTTTTCACCGAAAATCAAACTCTCTGTTTTGCACATGTGGAAAAATAGTAGATTATCAAAATAATTTTTTTTTAAATATGTTCGTGCTGGGTATTGATTTCCTTGATCCATTAAAAAAAAAATTTGAATTTCGATACATACAAAAAAAGTTATGTTGTATACAGTCCACCTATGTCTAAATTGCAATTGGTTTGACTTCGAAATTTGATTAAGGAAAAAATATTCAATAAAAAAAAATGAGACCAAATGGAAGTGCTCGATATTGTAGTTAAAAATATAAATTCGAAAAAATTATAATTTTATCCTTCATACAAAAAAAATTATGTTGTATACGGTGAGCGTCACTTTTTTAAAATGTTGTTTTCTAAAAAAAATTGGTTTTCATGGGAGATGGAAAAAAAAGTGCAATCTGATTCCAAAAAATTTGAAAAAAATATTTTTAGAATCTACAAACAAAATTTGATGAGACTCTAGTTTGTATCATCTTCAAATTCCTCATGGTGCCCGAATGTGAAGATTTAGTTAAAAATAATAATTTCAGTGTCTAGTTTGGCCAAAAATTGTAAACCACTATTGTGGGATCACCTTGGATTTCGTAATGAACACGCAAGAATAAGGGAAACTGTCCTAGTTTTATGCCATACAAATTCTTCTTTATATTCAGAAAAAAGAAGCTCAACGTAGCAGTAGGGTGAAAGTACAAAGTTGTGTCACACTTTTATAAACAAAACGACCAACACTGATCTAACTTTTAAACTTGAATCACTAGAAAGTGGCATCTATGTTTTGAATTTTGAAATGATGTAAACTAATAAAAGGTGTATTTTTTAGTATATTTTATGTTTTTTATTTTTTTAACAAAATTAAAAAATTATTTGAATATAGTAGGAGTTGTTGAAACATTAAAGTTTCAAATAATTTCATTTTTTTAGTAAATTGGCCTCAAAATGGTGCTACATATGCATTTAGCCAACAATTTTAGATGGAAAAGTTGTGGACATATTTAACTTATCTAGAATGAATCTTACTAGATCATATGTTTGACCAAAATTGATTTTTAGTTATAAATACTAAAATTCACTTGTGTTGATAAGTTGGCCAAAAGTGTGACACAACTTTGTACTTTTACCCAGTATTCAAATTCAATAACACATTTAGTAAGAATCAGTAGTTGAGGTGGTTCATTAAATCCATGGTCAACCCATAAAAAAGTTTGTCTCCCCTCGTTCCCATAATCAAAATGATAAACGTAGCTGTAAGCATTCATAGGAGTAAGGAAAGATAAACCCTGGATGTCGCCATTCGAACGTGGGAATACTTGACAGTCAAGAACAAGCACTGCATCATTGGTTGTTGTGTAGGAAGCCTCGGGTGGACGCAATGGATGGTGCAACATCCCTCTTGCATAACCAATCTGCAGATCACAATCAAATCGATCAGGTATTACACATTGTGAAGAAAAAAATTCAAATGCAAGGAACCTTGTACCTAATTTCGGACTTGCATAAGGCTGGGAGAATGGGACAACAAACACCCCTTCCAAGCTACTAGGGGGACTTGCAACCTCCATCGACTATTATTTGAAGAGATACACTTCGTCTCATTGATCTTCCATAGTCCAAGACTCTACTTGATTGTTGTCCTCAAAAGGAAACACGTTATCCCATCTCAATTCCCTTATGTTGATCTCAACTTATTTATTTTTCATGTCATAAAAGCATGACATGGACGAATCTATCCTATTGTAGCCCTCAGAGTGTGTAGGAGGATCAACAATAGACAAGGAGGAAAGACCCTTGATTGTAGCTTATAACTGGTGAGGCATATCATTTTCATGGGCAGCTATCAAGACATTCTCGCTTGGGTCTTCTTCCTTTTGTAGTTCATGTGGCTCATCAAGTTGTTTACTCGTCTCATCTTGTTCACTATCACTGTAGATGGAAAAGGAGTTCCTTTCCCAATCTGGGAGCTCTAATATTTCATCATCTGGAGGTCCAAGCAATATGTCTTCATCACTTCCAACCTCTGAAATGTACTCCTCCTCAGTGTCGTTATACCTTTTTGGCACTATCCCAAGTGGGAAGAAATCAACAAGGGACACTGGCCCATCAAGGGGATCAATGTATGATGAGTGGTCCACCTCCGAAAATCCTTCATAAAACCTACTATCTATTGCGTATAAATGTTATACAAGGGGGAAAAACTCTTGATGTCTGATGGAAAGCCTCCCCATTTGTTCTGCTTGATCAATTGGAGGCTCAGGACTGTGGTGTTCTTCTTCTGTTGTTGTCCCAACATCCTCATGGGGATTTTTTTCAGCTAAGTTGTCGCTCGGTTCAGGTTCTTGGACCCCTGCTTCGATCTTGGCAGCAACTCTAGGAGGTTGGGCATTTGGTTGCTCCTCTTGTGCTTTAACTTGTTCGATGGCTTCTTGGCATATCTCACATGTGAACTCAGAATGATCCAAATCATGAAGCCTACACCATCCCGACAGTAGCAACACTTCCAAATCCACTTGGCATCTCAGTTTTGTCCAATCCCTCACGAGTCTTGAGACAAGTTCATTATATCTTTCTGCCACTGTATCTTCATCATTTGGGAAGGAAGTTTGATGGTAGACAGTTGCAGCCTATGGTTGTTCCCACTCCTCTAAATCTTCTTTTACGGCTGTCTGATTTCTCTCATCCATTGAGAATGGGTCTTCAAATCCCATTTCACTCAAGTGAGCTTTCATTGATATTTTTTGCTGCTCCAAAGCTTTCAGCCTCATCCTTTTGACTTTAGGCATCTACATTGGTTGTCCCAGCATATATTGTTGCATTTTTTTCTTATTCTCCTTCCATGTATAGCCTTTCAATCACCAACTATTCTTCTTTCTGAGTGAAGGATCGTTGTTTTCCTATGGGAAAAATATCTTCTAATCCTCTTCTAGCTGAACTTTCACGAGGGCTTCCTGTTGTCCCAAGCAATCCAACTCCTTCCTTTTGATTCTAAATCTCAGTGTAGGTCGTCCTAGCACTTGCTTGTGTAGTATTTCTTGGTTCAACTTCAGTATGTTGTCCTCCAATTGTTAAAAGCTCTCCTTCCTCAGTGGATGACTCCTCTTAATTGAGAGTTGGCTATTTTGACTTGTCCAAACAACTCCTGGCTTGGGAAATGATGCTTGCACATGATGGACAAGTAAATTCTTAGTGAAGTGCATTATGGAATCTGCACCAACTAGACATCAATACCTCCTCTAGTCTTAGGCCATCCTTGCTTCCCAAGTGCTCTTGTATCAACTCTTTGAAGGCCTTGGCTGCCATGTCAATCAATTCTTCTTTTGGGTCTAGTGGAGCCAAGGGCTGGTATATTTCCCAAAAGGGAATTTCTCCTTGCAACACCCTTTCAATTCTGCCCAAGAATGTTAGACATTCCAATTCGTTGTGTCTGTGAGTGTCATGGATTCTGCATTTGTCTGCCAATGTTAATTGTTGCAATGGCCTCCTCAATCTCCTATTTAGGTATGCATGCAGTTGAGTGATGTTAATTTTCAAATGTTGTTCCATCTTAACTCAAATGTTGCCTTGCCTTCCAATTTTCTGATTTTAAAATTCCAGCATATGATGAGATCTCCCTATCTCAGATTTTCACCTAAAAATGCTTTCAACTTCCCACCTTCAGCTTTGTAGCCTTAAGCACAAGCATGCCCTCCTTCTAGCGTCAGTTCTTTTGATGGGTGTTTTTGTACTTTCTCAACACAGGCACTACACAAGTGCAATGCCTCTCTTGAAAGGTAATTTCAACAACTAAGTTGGAGAAATCACCCTAAGGTCTCTCGGGTATCAGGTCATGACAATGCTTGGAATAGTTCAGAACTTGGTTGATGTGATTTGTTGGTAATCACAGGGCAGTCTTTATGGTTTACAAAGCATGGGAAGTTGGGTCTGCAAATGGAGTTTCAAAGTGCTGGAAGTGAATGAACAGTGGCTGTCCACTCATAACAACAAGCTGAAACTCGCCTCTTTCACCAAGTTTGAGATTGTGTTGGTGCTTGGAATCCTAAACTATCAAAAATCTAAAAGAAATAGCAAAAGAGGAAGGGTTGAGAAAGCTAATCTAAATCTAAGCTATGAATGAATAGTAATAATGGAGGATGCTACAATAGACAGACTCCCATAAATATGATTTTTCTTGACCAAGAGAAACCTACAACTACACAAAATCAGTGCAATCTTCTAAGGTCTGCTATTTTTCAGATTATGTATGCACCTCATGAATGCACAATTGAACTAAGTTGCAACAAATAAGTTAGCTCAGAGTAGCTTTACAAAGTGATTCATCATCAATAAATCACAAAAAGAATGAGCTGGAAGTGCATCCAATACTGTAACAACCAACACCATTAAAGGCATTCAAGAAACTGCAAGCTAAAACTAATATGGAAGTTGAACCATGCATGCATAATGAACAAACTCAAAAGAAACACCCATAAAACAATGCAATTCTTCTCTTTATATTGCTGTAAAATGCCCTTTACACCAGTTCTCCAACCATTTACAAATAAGGAGAAAGCCCCTCTTTATAGTTTTCCAAAAGGAGAATGAATGGCTATGATTGATTTACATTGTGTGGCCCATATTCATTTTACATTAGGGTTTCACCTACCCCCAAATATATGATAGTTTAAAATACACTATTTTGTCTTCTCCCCTATTTTATCTTGTAGCCTATTTTCTCTTTTAGTTGTTGTAGCTATTTTGTCTTCTAGCTATCTCCTTTATTGTAGCTGAAAACTGCTAAAGGCTACCCCCATCTAATGTATTGACAAAATTCTTCACTAAATCTTATTGCAGATTTGTGTCACCGAGAAGGATATGTGCTACTCTTGATTCCGAGTAGACTGATCCTGATAGATCATGATCATTTGATGAAGGATAAAAATAGCTCCTTCCTGCTCCTCTCAAGGCCACCCTTTGTAGTTTTGTCAGTAACTTCCTTGGCATAGGTCTCCTTCTAACGCCAGCTCCGTTGATGAGTGCTAGGAAGAGAGCCAAACATAAAATGAATGATGACGAGAGCAATGTGCTTTTTCCTTGTTCAACTTTCTCAATATGCCTCCTCGACGAACCCACAACAGGTTCCATAAATATTGCATACATGAAGTGCAGTAAGTGCTTTCATACGTAAATCAAGCTAATGTTAGTCAAATCCTACAAATTCATTGTTAGATCCATCCATGCATCATTAAAAGATCATAAAAGTCATCATCATTTAGCATTTGGAGTTCATTTGGACCATAAACATAAATGCGGGTTTAGGGTTGCAGGTAGCTAGGAGTAGGATGACGTCGAGGCCATGAAGACCCATAGGAAGCCGTCCACAACAACAACTCCACATTGTGAACTTGGTGATCAAATTCCATGTGAGGTGCTTTGCCACGTACAAAAATCAATTGTAAGGGACTTGAAGTTACTAGGTTAAGATTGATGCATTTGCAGGTCCGAGGCATGTGGGTGTAGGAAGGTTGAAGGATGTTTGGAGTCTCCATCCTTAAGCAATAAAATTCAAAACATGGCGACTCGTAGGTAGAAGTTCGCACTACGGGACCCGCGGGTGCCTCAGACGTTAATGGCTATGTGTGAAAGTTTGACCAATTTAGGAGATGCAGGAGTGAGCTATTGGGCCGCCAGCGTATGTTCGTCATTAGGAACAACATTGGGGGGATGATGGTCAGCATAGGTGGACTCACAGTGAACCCATAGACTTAAGCTTTGTCTAGACGAGTTTCAAAAGAACAAAGGGAAAGCACCCTTGCAAGATCTGCAGTGTGAACGAAAGTGGGCGCTTGGATGTTGGGGGACGACATAGGGATGGCGGCCCACAAAGGAATTCCCACGAACAGCGATGGAGGGACGGTGACCCGCAAAGGAATTCTTGCAAACGACGATAAAGAGATGACAACCTGGAAAGGAATTCCCACGGACGGCGACGGAGGGGTGACGGCCCACATAGAAATTTCTGCAACTTCACAAAACTTCATAAATTTAAGCTTTTTCAATTTAAGCATGTGGGAAAAGGGGTAGAAAGAGTGCCAAGACATATTTCCTTAAGATTTGAATCATTTTTAAAAATGCAAAAATTTGGAATGTGAAAGCCAGAGGGTCTGCCGCCCTTTACAACAACATTGCTCAAACGGACTTCTGTAGACAAACTTCCACGAGTGGACTTCTGCAGTGAAATTTCCGCAATGTCTAAATACATGGAAAATTTGATGCAAACTCCTTTAGGCATGTGAAGACACTCATTTTATGGGTCCTAGATGATGAAAACTTGAAGTTACCACCCTTTTTGGAAATGCAGAGATTTGGAAGGGGGAAGCCGGAGGGTTTGTCACCCTTAAAAATGACATTGAGCACACGGAATCCCGTAGATAGCGACTCGCAAAGGAATTCCCACAGACGACAAGGAAGGGATGACAACCCGCAAAACAATTGTCGTAGACGACGATGGAGGGGTGACGACCCGCAAAGGAATTCTCACGGATGACGATGGAGGGACAATGACCCGTAGAGAAATTTTTGCAACTTCCCGAAATTTAATGAAATCTTGGAAGTTCACTTAGACATCATGAAAACACTCCAAATCCATAGGAAAATTGTCCCAAAGTCAAAAATTAAGGAAAAAACGCAGCAAACGAGCAAGGGTCAAGTTAGTAGGAGCAAGACAAAAGCAAAAAAAGGGGGGCCCCTGCCTTCGACGGGGCGTGTTTGCAAAATATGCACAACAAATAGTCTTTAGCCAATCTCCTTGTAACAAACATGAGGCACCTCTATATTTCTATAGAAATCTATTGTGAATGTGTACAATATAAAATTCTCAATTGTTTTGATATTAGGAAGTTTCGTGGTAGTCATAATAGAGGCAAGGGCTCTACAAAAGATAGAAAGAATGCTCTCCAAAGACCAAACTATCTACCAAAAGTACTAGTTCAAAAACTTATTTATATGATGGTGCCATCAATGATTAAAGAGATTATAGAGGTACAAACTCTCCATGTCATTGTTATTCTTACAATTAATCTTATAAAACATGGCATGCAAATGTCTCAATCTCATAATTTAGACTATACTCATGAACAACATTTACTAAAACATCATAATACACATTTAACTATATTTATAAAATAATTAATAATCAAAATATGTTATATTTTGATTTTTAACTAATTAACAATTCTGATCAAATGTACATCATAATATCTAGATAGACCATAAATGCTCATTCAATAGCATAATCTAATTTTCATACCACTACCCCTACTATCTCTATTTGATTTTTAATTAATTAATAATTCTGATCAAATGTACATCATAATATCTAAATAGACCATAAGTACTCATCCAATAGCATAATCTAATTTTGATACCACTACCCCTACTATAACTATACATGCTATAATATATTCATTGGTACCCCTACTATAACTATACATGCTATAATATATTCATTGGAGAAGAGCATGATAAATAAGACCCAGCAAACTACTGGTCCCTCCCATAGTTTTCTTTCCTTCAAGCAATCACGTGCATCAGGACTGGAGGGCATTCACATTTGAAAGTACATCAGACAGTTGATTAAGAGTGGGGTCACAACAATAGAAAATCTATCCCGTGCAATGTGCCAGTGTGCAGACATCATAGTAGAATAGCAGTTAATAGGTATTGGTCCATACATCAAGTTTTTTTGATTGAATAAAAAGCTGAAGGAAAGATACAAATAGAAGGAAAAAGTTATTGAAGTACAGAACATTAAGTTATGAAAGTAAAAAAGTTATTTTTCATTAAGAAGGTTTTGGATTTACCTACTTGTGATTCATCACTCAGAAAAGTATATCAAAATCACAGATGATGAACAGTTTGGTGAACCTATTAAAATAATTCATACATAAAACATGTGTAGAAACATTTTATTTAATGTAAAAAATTAGCTTTGCACTCTCTGTAGCAACTTATTATACTGAATTTTTAGATCAAACGGGTAGGTGAAACTTTTGACTCAAAGTATATACAGATCGAGAGTAATTTTCTTCTATTATATATAATTTTACATAGTTAATCTAATAACAATGTGACAGTTGAGGATCGCAGAGCTCAGATACCACCACTCTCTCCAAACATTAAATAGCAGAGTGAAGCAAATGCAAGAATGCCACTTAAAGTACAGAGGGTGTCTAGAAGACCTTCCTTCCTCAACTTCGCTTCTTTCAGTTTGCTCTGTTTGGTTAAGTATTTCTGATACGAATGGAAAATCTGATTATGGTCTTTACTCTTTCGGCAACCAAGAGCTCTTTCTAGGATAAGCAGACTGTTCCTCCCATTAACACGAGCTCCCATCATGTCCTCCAACTGCATGCCAAGTTCAGTAATCTTCATACTGCCATGATCATATTCTGATAGTCTAATCTTTATGGCAAGGATACATTGCACATCCTTGTAAGGCAATATGTTTTGGGCAGGTAATATGGACCCAAACCGCATTAAAAAATCTGAATCAGAATGCCTCTGCCCAAGCAAAGGTCTCCAGCTTGAAAGATTAGCCGCTTGCCCTGTTCTCCTGTTTATCACAATCCAGCTAAGCTTAAAGTTGTCCATCAGTTGCCCCCAAAATTTATCTTCCCTCCTCACCTTGTCAACAAACCCAACTGTAGGAAACCCATCTGCAATAGTGGGATCCTCATTCTCAAAATCCCAAAAATCAATGAGATCAATTCTAAAGGGGCAATTGCAGAACCAATCCTCAGAATCACTTGCATTAGGAACACCCCACAAAATTTTGGAATAGACTACCTTCTCCATGTACCACACATCCACAAGGGAAACAAAGTCAGAGGGAACACAAGTATGAAGCTCTAGGCCGCCATTACAAATCTTTTTCATCCCACTGTAGTTGAAATCTTTCTCACTACTTTCATAAGCAACGGATGGAAAGCAATTTGCATAAAAATTTCTGTAGCCACCCAATGAAGAAGAGATAAGTTGCTTAACATCTGGGTCCACTGTGGAAGGCCAGAGATTCAAGCACGCCTCTTCCCACATATTCTCCTGTCTTGCAATGGACCGAAACTCTGAAGAAACACACCCTGCATTTGCAAGTGTTATGCTATCCACACGGCCTAAAATTTCAGAGATAAGATCACCATTCAAAGACATGATTCAGGTGGGCACTGTAGGCACCGAATGATTTGAGAAAAACAAGTTGAATGGGCAAAAACTGAATAAAATATTTTTCAAAATAACCCTCGCAAGAGTCTACAAATTTCTCAATATCCTGAAAGTCTGAACTACAGCAGAATTCCTCACAGCCAAGTATTGATGTTGTTCTTGATTTATACAAAACAGAGGTCCAAAATGGCAACCTGCCAAATTGAAGTACAAATGGAACATTTCGCCCCACGTTTCCCACGTCTTATCGCCCACGGCGGATAAGATTCACATTTCTCACTGTTGACTTCATCTCCGACATTAAAACCATGAAAAAATCAAAGCATGCGCAATGAAACTTTGAAAGAACGCATGTTTTTAATCTATTTTATAGGATACAGTTCAAATCGTGAGCTTTTAATCTATTTTATAGGATATACTTCAAGTCGAATCTTTTGAACAAGAGATCAGACCGCTGACTACTCAAATGGGAGACCGTATGGATCGAAATTTCCACGTTGGAGGAGGCGTAGAATAAGATGCTTCCACCCTTCGTACGACCTGTTTTAATGGCGGAATCTTCTATTCAAATAAGGCCAAGACTGACACGTAAGATTTAAACGTGCCCTTCAAGACGTGTTTATAATTTTTAAATTTTGATCAGGGAAGCGGTCCTTTTCCGAGTCTGTGTGTATAACCTAATTTCTTACAAGGCGGCTAAAGTGCCGTTACGCGCTTTTCGTGCGACTACACACGTTCACGCATACATTTAACGCTGGATTTGAAGACTTGAATTAAGAGTTTCCTAATAAAATATATTAGGATTCATTTTTATATAAAAAATTTAGTTAATTTTATATATAGATTGCATGAATCAGTAAATTGTAGTATTCTAGTAAACTTTTTTCACATGACTGGTATAAACTGCAGTACGTTTACCCATGACTGATATAAACTGCAGTGCACCAGTGTGTCCCATAAACTTAGTGTGCCCCATAAACTTTTTTAACGCGTCCTAAGAAGAGATTAGACCTCATGACCTCTTGTTTGACCTCTTGCTTGCAACGGGATGCTTTAGCCAATCAAGCTAGGCGCTCCACCCCTTTTATTGATTTATATTTTATAAGTAGTGATTTGTAAGAATTTTTTAAAAGTGTATTTAGAGTAATTGTTTATAAGAATTTATTTTTTATAAGTATTTATTTATTGAAGTAATGTTTACAAAAGTGAAATATAAGAGTTTTTTTTGGGTGATTCATTCAAATATTTTAATTCACATTTATTTGAACATAATCTATTATATCAAATTAAGTAAATTTGAATTTGAAAAAAATTATATTATTAAATTAATTTGAATTGAAATAATAGTTTTATAATACTTTACTTCTATAAATTACAACTAAATACAACTAGCATATATATATATAATACGCCGAGAGATATCCTTCTCAAGGCACCTATTTTTTAATCAAATTTTCACATAAAAATTGAATAGGCGCCTCGAGAAGGATATCTCTCGGCGTATTTTATATATATTATTAAATATATATATGCTAGTAGCAGTCGCGACGCAACATAGTATGCTATATAATTATTTGATTTAATTTATATAAAACTTATTTGATTTAAGTAAATCTTCATAATCTTCATAATATAGTTAATAATATAAGTAAATATTATTCAAAATCAAATTTCATAATAGTTACTATTATATAGATCAAAATCAAATTTCATATATTTATTTAATGATATTATCATTTGTACAACAACATTTTTAAAAAATATATAAATGTGTAAAAAAAATTAAACATTTGCTTAAAAATATTTAACTTATATTGGAGGCACATTTAATATTTCATATAGATTTGGTACTCCACTTAAAAATATATTTAGTACCACACATATAAAAAACCACGTACATTACAAATAATGAGTAGCACAAAATATGTTGTGAAAAGAAAAAATATTAGAAATGGAAGATGTATATGTTGCCACACATCCTCTTTGAAACAAAGTTAGTAAACCTTTCCTGCAATGTGTACAAAGTTTGTAAATATAAGAAGTTTTGAAGGTCAAATAAGAAGTGATTATACTAATAACATCTCATTGTAATGGTGTAAATACATCACAAATTCTTCAGCAATGAGAATGGTATTATGACCTTTATTTTCATAGTGATCACGATATACTTCTTTGAGCATATTTGGAAATGCAGCTACTATACTATATGCCTCATGCATTTTTTTTGCTACATCTTTCATTGTCATTATTTCTAGTTCTTCGACATCATCGATCATTAAGCTTGTATTTTCAATTTCTTTGACGATCTTATTGCAATACTCTAAAACTGTTCTTGCACATTTGTCGATGGGGGTTTCAATCTGTGAATCTCCCATTTTAAAGTAGATTATTCGCTGAAAATAAAAACAATAAAATTAAGGTTAGCATTTAGGGATGTTACGAACAAAAGTATCCATAGAATTTTATAAAATAAAATTCAAAACTAATAATTTTTGTAATACACATTGTGCTTAAAATATGTTTTTCTTTTATATTTTAGATTTTCTTTGATCAGATGTTTGTTATGGATTATTTAGATTGTTTTTATGCATTATTTAGTATATTAATTTCATCTCATTTTGTATAAGTTGATAAATAATTTCATCTAAACTTTTACAAGATTTCATGCAATTGGTTGATTATTTAACCTTCATTTAAATAGATTTTAGAATATAAAAGTTAACCATTTGAATAACATATTAAATGTAGTTGAGATGTTGGGATGTCACCAAAATCATTTGAGATACCACCAAAAAAAATAATTTCATAAGAGAAAATTAAACTTTATATTTGATTGAATTGAAACATAAATACCATGTTTAAAGATTGATTTTGCAAACATTTCTCGAATAAAGATTTAAAAATATGTCCACTTAACTAAAAATTTATGCATGAGTAATAAATCTAACACACTTTTTTTTTAAATATTATTAAAATTGAATATACTCATAGATAATTGCTTATATAGTTTGGGAACATTTGTCACATAATTTTTGTACAATCATTTCATCTAATTAACCATGGATGCACTGGTAATAATTCTTCGTCTTCAGTATCATCAAGATTAGTCCGAACTTTAATTGTCAAGTTGGACTTCACAACAGACAAGGTAGGTATACCATAGTTTTCATGTAACAACCTAAATGATGGCATTACCTGATGCACCATGAATCTAATGGAGTACCTAAACTTAAGAGTTGCGAGAATCCATTCCTTAAGTGGGCCCATGTGATTACTAATTTTGGATCGTCCCTTAAGAAATCTCATGAACTTCATACTCAGCTCATCAGATAGAGTGTGTCTATTGATATTTACAGTTGGTCTAATTGTGATCTTCCATATGCATCCAGCGAGGTAAAGATCTCAAATCTCATGGTAAAGAGCAACTGACCAATCACAAAATTCTATAATTTTAATCTGTAGATGATGAAATTTTACATCTAAGCTCATTTTGATCTTTGATTCATATAGGGAGTTAAAGTATATAGCATAATTGGGAAATTTTATTTGAGATGTCCATGGTCCATTGTTATTTATTCTCTTCACCATCCTATCTCTCACCCAATATCGAACACTCAGTTCCTCTATACGAAGGAGGACATTGGGTGGAAAATATGGGTGATACTTTGACAACCAATTGTATGCCCATGTTGTACGGATTTGATCTGACATTTTGCTGTTGTGCATGAAAATTATTATTAGCTCTTACATTAATAGTAAATTGGAAAATAAATATAATTTCTAAACTAATTTGAAAAATGCATAAAGGATAGTAAACATAAAGAAAATGCATGCTATCAAAGCAACACACTTTAGATTTAATGGAATTGATATATGTAGACACAATTTTTTGAAGGTTAGCATATTAAGTAAATTATTAGAAACTTTTTGGAAATAAATATTAAAGTATAATATCAAACACAAAAATGACCATTAGAACACATATCTAGGAATTCATTTTACATTAACCATATAAAAACGATGCAAAGTTACACAATCTTTATTTAGCAAACATGCATGTTGAAAAGACATTTAAAAACATTTCAAATGTAAGTTATATTGGAAATTGAATTCAATAAACATAATAAATGTTTATTATGTTTATTGAATAGACATGTGTTTCATTTTTTGAATATACATTGTTTTGCATGTATAATAGTATATATAATATTAGCAATTATTATGGTGGAAAAAATGAAACACATGTATGAAATCCATTGAAGAAAATTTCCACAAAAAGTATATTACATCAATTATCTTCTAAAAATTTGAGCCTATCTTCTTCAGCCTTGCACTTGGCAAATTGTCTACCCTTTTTCATTTTCTCATAACGGTCATATGTGAATGGTGGCATTATTCTGAGACCCTCTAGAGATTTTATATGAGATACTGCTACAAATGTCAATCTTGTTCTTTCTCTTGGTCCTATATCAATAGTCGCCTTTGAAAGAGTCAATCCCTGAGATTTATGTATAGTTAATTCCCATGCTAATCTCAACGGTAATTGAAGTGTTCTTCCCTTCTGTATTGCTGTTATTGGAACTGTATTTGGGTGGTGATCTTGAAATGGTATTCCTGAATAATTATCAAACTCAACCATGACATATGTTGGTGGTTCAGGTGGAGCACGTCCTGGTTTGTAGACAATCTTTCGAATATATCCTAGAGCTCCATTTACAAGACCTGCTTGTATCCAAAGATTTGAAGTCAACATGACCCTTGAATTATTACTGATCAATAGCTCTAGATCGAGTTCATCACTTGAACAATCTTCTGCTGTAATAACACTTCCTACTTTTGTTGCAACACTACGTGCAACAGGATTCTTCAATGAATATAACATACTTTTATTATGACTATGAACATTGTCATTCGTGGAGAACGAATGGACACTATTTTCAAATTCAAAATTTCTTGCAACACCTATATTAGTAGGGGTTCTCATCATTAGCAACTTCCAGTCATCAATCTGTGGGTTTGCATCTCTTAGATTTGTCAAAAGTTGACGAAATCTTTGTTGCTGGTTGTTTTCTCCATCTTGTCTGAATATTTTATCTAAGTACCTAACTACAGTTTTAAATTCCTCCCATAGTAACTTTGCTCGTCAATTACTGACATATGCTGGTCTATCATTGACTGGAGGCAACTGGGCCAAATATCCTACCAAAACCATAGATATACCTGAAAGATAAATGACAATATTTATTTTCAAAAAAATAAATTATTTTTTTATTAAAATTTAGTAGATGAACATGTATTAGTAGAATATAAAATAGTTGACTTCATTAGTCAAAATTGAATTCTATACCTACAAAGCCTATGTGTGCACTTTGTGGGAATGCCTGTCGGAGTCTAGAATCTATGTTTTCCAACATGTTCTGACCAATGAAGCTCATTTCATCAATCAAAATGTACTTGATATGTGCCATTTCTTCTTGAAAACTAGTAAGTCTTGTTCCTTCTAGCTGAGTAAAATCTCGTATTGGGATTCTCAATTTTGAATGAACTGTAGAGGCTCCTATATTAAATGCTGCAACTCCCGTTGGTGCAAGTAATAGAAGGGGAGAACGAGATGGCATTGTGGCATTTTCAAGAGCTTGACTAATGGCACCAATTAGATATGAATTTCCTGTTCTTGTTGTTCCTTGAATTATCATGAACAAAAGCACCCCATTTTGATTCCTCTGGTAGTGTGTCATAATTATGTCAACTGCCTTTTTTTGTTTATCACTGAGGGATGTGTAGTTGAGATATTGGGGTATATCATCACATATAAGACATCCATGCTTCTTCATGTTATTTATGAAGTTGATTGTTGTAGCTGTGTACTCTTCACCTTGATAATCAACAGACCAATTTGTATGTCTATCAATGTCTCTTCTCCCCAACATATCTATTTCTGTAAATTGCATATTTTGACCATGATGCAACCTAGATATAATTTCCCATTCATGCTCAGTGGTATTTCCCTGAATAGTTTCATTCTCTTCAATTTATGAATCACTAGTGGCCTCAACATTTTCTGTAGTTGTTGTTCTCTCGACATGCCAAGGATTATAATGAAATGACTCCCACTTAGTTATTATGGATTCATCATCATGACCAATATCCCTTTCTATGTGACAGAATGGTTTGTAGAGTAATAACTCCGATAAACAAAATTCAATCCATTTATCTGACTCATGTGGAGGAAGAGATGGAAACCTAGGAAAAACTCTGACAATTGCCACTCTTTCCCTTGGCTCCCATTTGTTTTCTCTTCTTCTTCTAGGATTATATATCCACGATCTAGCTGCATCAATTAATGCGACACCTTCCATACAAGAAGGCCTTGTTTTGTATCCATCAATGAAACATTTTGTTTGGTCTTCATTGTTGTCTTCATCATGTAAAGTTACAAGTTTGAACACCTCATGTGAGACATTTAGATTAACAAATCTTCTACTGGTCTCCACCAGTGGAAGTTCTAACAACATGTGACATGTTTCTTGAGCTCCAATGTCCCTTTCTATAACTGTCTTAGTCAAAAGCCTTCTATATGCTCGTGCAGCTAAATCATCAAGGTTTTCCAAGTTTGAAAGACGCAACAACATCTGGTGATACGTTTATGAGCTTTTCTCTGCTTTTGCTGCATACTTTGTAATGTACTTTATGACTGCATTCTTGGAAAGAACAGGTTGCCAATCTATATTTGCTCTCCATAATTGCAATATGAGGCAATTGTGTGAATTGACTCTATCATCATTTCTTGCTGGTTCAATTTTTTTTCTCCTGTTTCAATGTCTTCATATAATTTGGATCCCCCCAGATTCAAAGGCCAAGGAGCATTATACCTAAAATTAATATCAACAATTTGCATGTTTGTTACATTTTTTTATACATAATATTTAATGTTGATATAAAAAAATTATTTCACAAAATAATTACCTGCAAACCATCCTTCCTCTTTTTTTTCGTAGGCATGCACCTTCCCTACAAACTGTATGTCGCTCTACACAGTTGAGGATCTCTTCATAGTCATGGGAAATATCCATCTTTGCAAGTTGTCTCATGTTTTTTAGACATGGATGTTGAGGAAAATTTTGGAATTCCTACACGTGAAAATACAAATGAATGTATTAGTTACATCATAAGCTACAAAATAGTTTATATCATATAATATTAGATATATGTCAAAATGTTTATAAACATGCCTGTATATTTCATTGGTGTGGATCTTGTCTAGGATTCCATGCATGAACAATGGAATGAAAATATCTTTCAGCACTTTTTCGTTGCTCCTCATTTGACCAATCAATGTTGTCCATATTGGGTGCTCCATTAATCCATATGAATCCATGAACATGTGGTGAACCCCTATGTTGCCACTCATATCTTGACCAAAAATCTTTAACATTCATTCCTTTTTCTAGAATTTCTTTTCTGAATATTGAACGTCTAAGGTGCATATAATGTGCAACTATATGAGGATAGTTGATAACATTTTGTTTTCGCCAATTTTGAGCTTCTCGTGGAGTAGTTGGTGCTATTCCTGGCATTAGTGCATGCAAATTAGGCCAATAAATATCTGCTGCACTTAATGTGAAGAATATTGTGGGAGAGCCTATTTGATAAAGCATGTCTGTCAATTCTACACGACATTTAGCCCAATATGACTTTGTACCCCTCAATGTTGTTCCAAACCGCTTTAACCTGTCAGCCAAATGCGATTGTGGCATGTTTTCCATATGTTGATGTAGCTCATTGATGGTGATCGACATATCTTGAAATCTTCATTTTACAAAGACTGTAGATGAATTTTGTGCACAGTGCCTCATTATCATGTCCATCATAAAATATTTGAATCTGGGATGTTGACCAAAATGATGATCTCTATACCACAAAAGATGTTTCACAAATTCATGCAGATGCACTCGCCTCATTCGAGGTTCTAACCAATCACATCTACCATCAGGGAACAATGTTGGAAATGCCATATCGAGTAATCCTAATGTGACATATTCATTGACAGGAGATGAACCAATTCCTGGCCATTCCATCAATGTTGTTGGATTTGTGTGAGGGTTATTAACCCAGGCATGGATTAATTCCATTTCTCTCTGTGCATTAGGTGGTGTGGAGGCCATTGATGTTGTGTGATCAATTATGTTACCTTCATCTGTCTCCATGAGTGAACCCACAAATATGATTTCATTTGTATCAGAATCAAATTCCATATGCACGGTCTTTAATCTGTTGAAAATATTTTCATCTAAATTTCTTGGCAGATCATTGAGAGCATTTTCATCAATTCTGACATTAGAGTAAAATTTGTCATGCTCAACTTTGTATTTAAGTGCTTTGTACACACGATCCCTATTCACTGTAAAGTTATAATTTGTGCCACATTGATCCCTTCTTCAAACAATAATGATTGGCAAATGATCTATTGTATGTGACAAATTTTTTGAAACATGTTCTACATTTTGTGGAAAACTTATTGTGTGTCCTTTATATTTGTATTGACCACCTATTGCATGTGTAACTTCTAGTATTGGATTGACACGTGCAATCAACATTTCCTCTACTTGAGTCAATTTTGTAAGCTCCTCTGGTTGTGGCCCTGGATCCATATTATTTGAAGCTAAAAATCTATTATTTCCTCTCTCTTGCCTACATCTAGTACATATAGGACCTTCTGAACTACGACATACTTTAATTCCTAAATAACTTTCTTGATAGATATAACACATGTTTGGTATTCTGAAGCTGTCTAACTGAAGTCGAAATTGTATTTGAAGTCTTTTAAAATCAACTTGATTGATTCCATTTGCATTTGGCCTATTGTGTGCATCACCTTCTATACCCAAGTTTATCTCAATCTGATTTCTATGTTGAGGTGTCTCAGCTACTTGTTTAATTGACCTTGAACTTTCATCTTCAAGATTCATCTCAATATTTTGAATAGATGCTTGATTGTGTATCCCACTTGAATGGGGATCAACCTATTGTCTTTCTTCTCTTTCAAAATGAGAGACTTGTTCAGATGTTCTTTGATGACTATTTGTTATCATATTAGCTTCCTCTCTATTTTGAAAACCTAATTCATGCACTATTATTTCTGCCCTATGTCTAGCATGTCTTTGTCTGTGAGCTTCATTGTTACTTCTTCTTTCATCTTCCCTTTGATCATCTGTCAAATTTTCCCGTTGACGTCTTCTATATTCTCTTTGATATTCTCTTTGACGTGCTCTTTGATATTGCCTCCTCTTCTCTTCTAATTGAAAATCCAATCTTGATTGATCCATAACTGCAATTTTTGAATTATTTGTATCTAAGCGTTTATTTTGTTTTGAAAATTAAACTCAATAAGTTATACGAATTAAAAAAGGAAGCCATCAAGAATGTGTGTTTTTACATAAGTAGATTAAAATGACAATAGTCATATTGGATCTAATCCCTCTAAGGGAAATATGAGAGTTCATACACAATTGTGATTAAAAGAATCTAGCATCATTTCCTTTCAAATTAGATAAATATAATTTTAACCAACAATTCAAGAAATTGCAAACAAAAATACAAGAAAAAGTTGGTTCCCTTAGTATTTAGAACTTTACATTTTACATCCATTTGGTGGCAATACCTTCTAGATAAGAAAATAATAATAGTATTATATTTGTAGCCTAAATCATATGGCATGCAAAACTTAAAACATTACATTTATTTTAAAATATTGCATGGAGGAATATCACACCAAATTGGTGGACAATGTCAATCCATGCTTTATTACACACAAACCTAATTATATAGAAACTAATGATTTACGAAGTCATGATATTCTTCTAAACATTATCTCCATAAAGAATCTGCCATCTACCAATATCAGGTATAAGATGGATTCCAGTTTGTGTATAGGTATTTTCAAAGTTAAGTAGGTACCAGTATGAATAATGATGTTTTATCATTTTAGATGTGGGCATTCCTATATCATTATCATGCCATTCTCCAAGAATTTTTGTACTATCATGTCTTATAATCCATTCGAGTGAGAGATGTGGAAAATGGACCACAAGATTCAACACGAACATGAGAGTATGCTCATCAGTAGAAGCTTGGAAACGTGTTAGATGGCATAAAAAATATTTGCATGGTGGACTGAATACACTTATGAGTTTTTCCATGCTATGATCTCCAAAGGGGAAAAATGCAATAATGGATTGGTAAGGGAAAATGATGCGAGCTTCTTTGTATTGCCTTACAAGATGTTTTAGAACAATCAGTTCCCCTCTTGTCACCAATGGAGATAGAATATGAATTTGTTTTCTCTATGGAATTAGTTGAATATTTCCCCATCCAACATATCGAAATACATGAACAGGTTATGAAAGAAAAAATCTTCCAAAATCTTTCTCTGCAATTCATCTAGAAGCTCTTTAATTCTTTGTATTGCTAAAGATTGTGAATCCTCATGAATATGCCCTTCATTTGCATCAAAACTCTCAATCATCCTACCAAAATCCATTATGTAAAAAAATGGATGAATTTTATTTTCTCATTGTGCTATAGGTTTTTAAAAATTTCTTAATAATCATAAATTGTTGTAAGTTTGTAAAAAAGTCTTAATTGCTAAAAATTTCTAAAGTACTATAAGTTTTGAAAGGAAAATATAATAGTCATTTGACAATAAATGAACACTTTGAATGAAATCAACTAAATGTATCAAAAAGAACTTGGAATAAGTAGAACTAATTTGAAATCTTATAAAGATTAGCTAGGTTCGACTAAGCTTAAAAATGACCAATTACTTAGAGATAGATTTTAGGAATATAATAATGTTAATTATATATTATGTGTAATATAATTCTTTTTTACAAAATTATTATCTAAATATTAAATAATTAGTTTAATTATAATTAGAATAAAAATGAATTATATAAATTAAATATTTATACTTTTAAATATTAAAGCAACCTTTCTATTATTAAGTTTCATAAATTTACTATACTTAAATTTTCTATAATTGAACTAATTTCTAATTTCTATAATTCATAAAATAAAAAAAATATATTTATCTTAAAATAATTAAATAATTATTTAAAAAAAAATTAAAATTAAAAAAAATATAATTTTTTAATTTTTTAGAGTAGTTTTTAAGTAATCACTTAAATTATACAACTATATTTTAAATTATTAAAGTAGTATTTCTAATATTATTTCTTTTACTTTTTACATTAAATTATCTAATATTTTTAATTTTCTAAAACATTTATTATCTTATTTTAATAATTAATTTAAGAGTTTTAATATCTTTTTAATAATAATAATCAATTAAATATGTTTGTTTGATGTTTTAAAATTAAAAAAAAATTAAAGTATATAGTAATAAATCTTGAAAGAAAAAAATTACTTGTAAAACTCAAAAAGATTCTAAATAATTAAATGTTTGATAGGAGACTATCTAATCGTAAGGCTTTAAAATGAATCTAATTATTTTCTTAATGATCATAAATTGCTATGGATTTTAAAAAAATTCTTAATGGCTAAAAATATTTGAAGTACTATTAGTTTCCAAAGGAAAAAATAATAATCATTTGAAAAGTTTAAAATAATTTTTAAAGAGAGTTAGATTTTCTAAAGTACTATATTAGATTATCTAATTATTAATTAAGTTCTAATTTCTATAATTTTAAAATAAATTTAAAAATTTAATCTAAATATAAAAACAATATATTTTTTTAAATTTTTCTAGAGTAGGTGTTAAGTAATTACTTAAATTATACTAACTATATTTTTAATTATTATTTTTAGTAATTGTTTTTGAAAGGTAAACTTCATAAAGGCTTCAATTTTTTTTTGAATACTACTCACTTTTTTGAAAAGTAAATTTCTTTTTGAATACTACTCGCTTTTTTGAAAGGTAAAGCTTATAAATAATCTAAATACTTAACTATTTGATAGGAGCTTTATGATAAGGCTCTAAAATGAATCTAACTATTATTTTTAGGATCTAATGATTGATCTAAATTTCTTAGAATACTATTACTATATCACAAAAGAGTCAACTCTTTAATGCTTTAATACTCCAACTAAATATTTAAAAACTAAACAAACTATTCCTAATCATAAGAAAATCAATTTTTATAATACTATTTCTAATTTTATTTGAAAATAAAAATTATTTCAAAACTATACAGTTAAAAATTACATAATTCAATACAAATAAAAAAACAACAGCCAACCAAAAATAAATCACCAAAAATAAGAATAATTCATAGTAAACTTCTATACATATTAGAATCTTACAGAGCATACCTCTACTTTTTCGCTCAAACCGATTGAAATTTGCGAAGTGAGGAAAATTGAATGGAAATGATGGTATCTCTTTTCCAGCCTTTTTCCTTCCCTTTCGCCTTTCGTTCCTGGACAAAATAATTGGGCTTCAGATTTTAGGATTCAATCGGACCATCTTATTCAACATTAAAGATCATCTGGCAAATCAGGATTATATTCATAGGATAAAATCCAATACAAAACTTGTCAAAGGTACCATTCTTGGGAAATAACTCATAATACATACATATAAAGACTCATCTTCATTGCTACAAAAATTCATCACAAAATAACAGCCTACGAAAAGCAACCAATGAGCATGGGAGATATGAGGATGGTGCAAAGAAAGGAATCGATGAGCATGGGAGATATGAGCATGGTGCAGAGAAAGGATGTATAGAGAATTAAAGGACCTCGAGAATTTTTCTATGTACTTGTGCTTGATAGCTGAAAATTTGACGATCACTCAACTTCACTGCTACAAAACTTCATCACAAAATAACAACCTTCAGAAAGTAATCTTTAACACCAAATTGATCTAGAATATCATGCTACATAACATATATCAATATCATGCTTGTTAGAATTGGGTTTGTATATCTAAAGTGAAAATAGAAAAGCAAGAACCAAACAAAAACAACAGTCAAGAAACAACACCCAGGAAACATACAAATTCGAACCATAAAGCATATCCTTCAAAGTTCATACATAAGTTTCTAAGGGTATACACAGTGATGAAGTCATTTTGTACAGTTATCAAAAGAACGCAGTGAAAGCAAATAACATCAAATATATATATATATATATTGCAGGGCTGAAAGTCGACATACTCAGCATCAAAGGCGAAGCATAAATAATAGACTAAGAGTGGCCAATGAAAGAAGTATCGAAATACCAAACAAGTTCTAGATTTATTGACCTATATGAGATCATACCTAACCGAATATTAAGCACGCAATAATAACATGGAAGGCTGTTCATCAAATTCTCCATCGAATGCCAGTTATACCAATAAACATCGACATGAAACTACAGTAAAAAGTATCGATCTCCATGCATGAAAGCTGCAGTCAATAAAACGAAAAGGCCATATTTGAAAATTTCAAGCATCCAGGAGGCAATGTGCATACCTTACAACAACACCTTATACTCAGCTGTTGCACATACTATCACGCCAAAGAAGATTGTTGTCTCATTGCCAAGCTCGTTCCAATTCCCAAGCTTGTTCCAATTCCCAAGATGCCTATCTCTCCTCTGATTTCATGTGAACATACGAGCCGAGCATAAATAATAGAGTAAGAGTGACCATCGTATCTTTTCCACTCCCATCGGCAGACCCTTCCACTTCCATCGGTTACGACTGTATGTATGTCAGCAGCTGCCCACTACTGAGGATGGAAGGCAACGTGGTGATAGAGCGTTTGTAACGGTTTTTTATGTACTCAGGTCTTTTGATTTTTGCTGGCAAGAATGCATGGTAACGGTTTTGCAATGAACCATCCACCTTGCCACATTAAAATTAAACCGACGCCAATAATATTTGAGCACATGTCTCTTCTGTTCGAATACTGGCAGCTGCCGATCATTTTTTTCAAAAAGACCAAAAAGTTTACTATGATTTTGATGCCATTGTAGTTTGCCTCTTGACGAAATAAATATTAAATAAAACATTTATATAAAAAATAAATATACTCTTATAAATCAATGCTCATAAAATATATATCAATAAAATTCAAAAATTATACTATTAATTTTAATAAAATATCATATAAATTAACACATAAGAAAACATTTTTTTAAATTTAAATTTTCCTTCGAACTTTTTAAAAATTCACCTTTGTCACCATTACCTTCTACTTTCCCTTTATATTTTTTTCTAAAGAAACACTTTTTCAACACTTCCCATAAAGTTCCTTTTTATGGGCAAGTAAAATACCTTTGTCGGCACCTTTAATGCCACAATAAAAAAGTATACAAGGGAACAACTTTGTCATACCTTTTATAAAGTTTAGAATTTTTAGAGAAATATATTTATTTTGTATTATTAGTACTTGTCATTAGGCAATACTATTGCAATGAGTTTGGTTTTTCTTAGTTAATTAGTTATTAAAAATTTAGACCAAAATAATATGATTTTGTAAAGTGTTTCGTGAGGGCTACGTGTAATAGTAATTAAAACTACTTCACCTCGTCCTTTGCACTATTTTTTTCACCTGTTGTCTTGGCGATAAACAGTAACAGTGAACTGTAAAATGTTTCCACTTGCTGGCAGTATGGACATTTGTTGGTAGTTGATAGCACATTTTTGGCAAATGTATGTTATATTTTTATTTTTGTTATTATTGCTGGACTAAACTCCGTTTTTAACTTTGAATATCTTTATTTTTGCATTTCTAATCTATTGACGAATAGTTCAAGGGCGCTATGATAGAGTTTAAGATAAAAAAATTCAAACATTAATATTAAATATTTTTGATATATTTGATCCCAGTCCATATTAATACAACTGTATAAATTTTATATTTATATAATTATTAATTTTGTACAATCATTTGATCATTTAGTTTGATATTTATAATATCTTTATAATATTTAAAATTTTAATATATAATATAATTGATTTTTACTAATATTATATTTTTATTATGAAATTTAGATTATATAATATTTTTATTAATATGATATTATATTACTAAATAAGTTTTTGTTAATGTATTATTATATTATATTTAAATTATTTTATATTTATATTTATTCTACATTATAGTAGAATTATATCACTACTATATTTATTTGTAAAAAAAGCTATTTTAAATATATAAGATCTTCTGATATTTTTAAAAATAAATCATAAAAATTTGAGATAGATTTTTGTGAAGATAACATTCATAATTATATCTTATATGATGGATATTTTGTTATTGTTATCTTTCTAATCATATTACAAAATTTCCTTTTATCTTTTATTTAATTTACCAATATGAGATCAACCAAACATAATGACAAGTATAATAGTTTGTGATTATTAAAAAGCAAATAATTATGATAAAAGTGATAAAATTATTATACTATAATATATTATATAATAATATAAATTATATATAAATATTCAAATGTACTCTACATTCATGTTTAATATATAAAATTAAAATTTATTGTACTTTATTTTATTTTAAAAAAAGACATCAAACAATGTAAACATATATACTAGTTTATTTTTATTTTAAATACTTAACATTAAACAAGATATTTACATTACATAACCAAAACAAACAAAAACAATCATCACTACTAAACAAACAAAATAAAAAAAACAAAAGTCAAACTAAAATACAATAATTAACAAAAAAATAAAATTAATTTTATCCACCTTCATTAAATTTACATATATTTTATTTCAACTCT